>JAMKCH010061866.1:0-50852 GCA_023653785.1 Ophioderma brevispina
CTATTTGCGGCAAAAGGGTGAAACTCACCCCCCAAACAAATTACGGGACTCCAAATACAGATTTTGAGTTACTGAAAAGGGTAATTTTTAAAAGTTGGCAGCTGTGCAGAGGGTGCTGCCGATGTTTTTTAATGTAACATTATATAATGGAACAAATGACCTCAAATAAACGCCCCCCTTTGTGAAAAATGCAACGCCCCGGAGTTTATTAGAGGATATACGGTATATATGAATCTGTTTATAGCAGAGATCGTCATCCTTTCTGGTCCCGTATGAGTTATGGCCTCAAATGTGATATGCGTTTTGCGCGGTCATCACCCAATTCCTTTGATATCATCAATGGGAAAAGACAAAATGGGTTAGACCAATTTCGCCACGAATATATACAATTAGAAAGACAGAAAGCTTTCCGGCAGCTAAAACAATATTGACTAAGATTAATATAAAGTAATTCCAGATGGTGTTCATTTTGACCAACTTGCACATTTGTTAGTCCACTTGGACTAACTTGAAATTAGTCAGTCCCGCTTGACTAGCTTGTCAAAATAATTCTTCATCCCACCCAGCGGGCCACAGTCGTAGAGCGACGTCGAACCGCGTTGGCAAGACGGTTTTTGTATAATTACGCGTCGAAAATGCAAATTGAATCGACGTTTTAAGAACGACGTCAAATCGATTTGCATTTTCGACATATATAAATGTAAATTCTAGACTCTCGACGTATTTTCGACTTCCAGCGTCGATTGCCCACTGGGCAAGTACGAATACTTTCCTTACAGAACCACCAAGAGGTGGTATAATTCCTGATGGCTAGGATGTGTGGTAACATGAGCCCCTGAATTAAAGGCCTGACTCAGCGAATTTTCACCGATGGAGGGCGCAATCAATTTTCAAACAATCGTGTTTTTGGGTAGTAGACGTGTATATAGAAAGTCCCATTGATGCACATGAGGTATTTGCCATTCATTCCGTCAAGCACTATTGCCGTCAAGCACTATGCAAACGTCATACAAGCATGACGGAATCAATTGTAATACCTCATTTGTATCAATGGGACTTCATTTATGAAACTCTACGTTATTTTGGCATATACATTAAATTTGCTTGTCTATAACTAATTATATGGGAAAGAACTCATATAGAAAATCACAACTTGTTATAAAAGTCTGGACACGGATTTTCGTGATACACAGTTATCCTATGGCACTGTTATGCTAGCTGTACAGTAATGTTCACTACATGACCACGGGAAAATCCGATTCAACTATAACTGGAATTAAGCAGTGAAAGTCCGAATCAGAGATTTCGAATATCATTTTTTTGTGTAATAATGAAAAATAGTCAACTAGAACTAAAGATAGTATCCTAAAAAGCACAATTCCGAAATTGGAGATGAATCGGATTTTCGTTTTGATGCTGTAAACAATAGTGTAATTATTACGTCCCATAGGATTACTGTGTATAACAAAAATTCCGGTCCGGAAGTTTATAACAAGTTGTGATTTCTATACTGAAGGAATTCGATTAAAGCTTAGCAATTTCGCAACAGTGATTAGTATATGGAAAAGCATTAGTACATGCAAAAAACACTTATTTTTTTTGGGAAATTGAGGGCGCCCTCCTCAGGAAAATCTCTGAGTCGGCCCTTTAAGGTGCCTCTCTTAGTTTTAGATGGTTATTTTTAATTACTACACAAGAGAATGAATTTCGAAATCTCTGAGTCGCCTTTAAGAGTCGTACGTCATTTAGTTTCTGGTTATACATTCTGCACCAGAAAGCACAGGTTAATATTCCAGACGGTGCATGTTAAAGTGACATTTCGTGATCCACAGATTTCGTCCCCCGACTTACCTTAAAAAGTTCAGATTTTTTTTATCTTTTTTATATCATCTGAATTCTTGGCCTAAGTATAGTATTGTGCCTAATCTTACGTGCAAAATCTACCAATCTGCAAGAAATTGCAATTTTGCACAGACACTACAGTACAGTGGCCTATTGGACGCTGTGATACAATCATTTCCTCATAACACCTAGCCACAAGATCGGTATCAACTCGAGGTAAGTTAAAAGAACTCAAGCAATGCATCACACGCCACTTGAAATGTGGTGTTTTTTTTACTCTCTTTTTGGTGCGTAATTTACCTGGACGTTGGACATTCGGCGCTCGAACACATCAATTAAGACACTAAAACGTGGCGATTTCTTCGAATACTAACTGGGGACGTCTTTAGGAAATTTATGTTGTCCCAATGGTAATATGTGATGGCAAGGTTGATCGAAAACAGGAATCTGAATGAGAGAATAGATGAATTCGTAGACTACATGCAGATATGCACCAATGTCCCCTAAGCTTCAAAGTACTCAAACATGAGATAAATGTAATAATATGATATCATGTGTTCCCATTAAAGGCAAACGATGAACAATTAGGAATATATTATCAAATCAAAATATTAAACAGAAAAAGATAAGTTTTAATTGTAAAACAGTTATCACACTGAAAATCAAAACTTGAACGGGTAAGTGTGAAATGCAAAGTTGAGAAAGCGGGAAGCGCAAGCGTAATAAGTGAAAAGAAGTAGCGCAAGTATTAAGGGGTACGTTTTCCAAGAGTTTTGCGGGACGCGTGCATCGCGATGTCATGTTGGGTTATGGGTTTTGTTTGTATTCGGTTGTGTCTATCAACAACCATTTGGTATGATTAGGGACTTGGTTACTTTAAAAAAAAAAAACAAAGGGTAATTAAGCATGTAGATGACAGTAACTCAATTGCTTTGTTTTGTGGACGTGAAGAATTGTACAACCGTGGTCAATATGGTTTTTGGCGGCTTTCCGTAAATTTACATCTATTACAATATCCGAAAAGACTTCGATTTTTTTACCAATGACTGGATATAATGAGCTATGTTTTCATGTATAAAAACATTTCTAAACTTTTAAATATTTTTAGTATTTTTCTGAAATCGAGTGTAAATCCTTTTTGACTCAACCTGTTATTCGATCGTAGTCATACCGGGACTATAGCTTAGTCCGAGTACTTAATGTAAAAGGTGCCGTGTACTAATATTTTTGGACACTCTACATGATTAAAAAAATGAATAAGCGCTTAATACAAATTTAAACTAGAACACCTCATTCATTTAAGACAGCTACCTGTCAAAAAGTAAACAAGATTGCGTGCTCATGAAAATAGATGCCGTACAACCCTCATGTAACCACACACATTGCACTGTGGCATAAGGACTTATTCCACATCTTGGTGGTCTGTACGTAAAGATTCAAGTTAGTCAGCTGCGATGACTAATAATGTTCAAGTGAGTCCAAGTGGACTAACAAATGTGCAAGTTGGTCAAAATGAACACCATCTGGAATCTTTATAAAAATCTAGCCAATTTGATTTATGCTGCGGAAATGTGAAAGCTTTCTGTTTTCTAAATTTTGTTTAATGAGTTCTGAAAATGGGTCTAACCATTTCTTTCCATATGGTAATATCAAAGGAAATGGGTGACGAAACGCGGAAAGGATACACCTTGAGGCCAGAAACCCATATGGGACAGAATAGGTGACGATATGCTATAAAACTATTATATCGACATGCCTTTTAACAGCAACAGTAAATTCAATTCGGCATCAATAACCTTCGCACTGATCAGTGAACCGGCGTGAGTGCTAGTCTTTTCCAGCTCTCTTACGCACAATGCACGGTTAAAGACAAAGACTTGACCAAAGGTTTCTGCCACAAATATTTACATCTAAATTGGACCGTTATTGGAAGTTTATAATATTTGCAGCGGGGTTAATTCGAACCCCGACAAATTTGAAATCAATATTTTTTTCTAGAATTGTCACGATATAATTGAGATTTAAACAAATGGTTTAGAGCGGATTTTGTATTGTCACTGGGACCGAGACCTGTCATATTAAAAGCACGTAGCAGTTCACAAATTAACGGTTTGGAAATCCACAATGACCAAATCGAGAGGTCGTGTTCTGCCCCTCCCTTCGTTTGAAAGCGAAGAGTTTAGTCGAAATCGTTGAGAGGGCTTTGTCAGCTGGTTGGTTATGAAACTATTGTATCAACATACGTGTTTTTATTATGATTATATCTTACCATCCTTCGTGTTTTGTTTGGAAAAGGTGGTACGACGAAAATATGCACTAACATTTCGCACCAAAAGGTGTGTTTTATAACAACAAATGCAAAAAAGGGGAGGTGTTTTCAAATCCTACGCACGAGCATGGGTACCGAAAGTAAAACGAAGGGACGAATTCACATCTTTTAGCATGGAAAAGGTTTTATGTTTCCAGTTGACAACAAAACAATATGCGTCATGAGATTTTTAGTAAAAAACTAAAAAATAAATAAGTGTAAGAGGAAAGAGGAAGAAGAAAGGCAGGAAAGAGAGGTGGGAAGAAGAGGAATTTAGATGAGAGCGAAGGATGGAGGAGAGCAAGTGGAGTACCAGAAAACCTGTTTCAGTTGTTGGCATTTTCGGTACAGGAATGTAGAATTTAGCAAAGTGTGAAGAGCCCTCGAGATCCCATTCATTATCACTACAACTTTTCACGATTTTTTTTTTTTTTTTTTGGGGGGGGGTTATATCGTATGGAAATACTGCCATAATCGATATGGATATTGGTAGTTCATAGCTTCTTGAGTAATAAATGTCGGGACATATATTTTTTAAAGTTGAAATGGCTAGACATGATCATAATTTTGAGAAAAATTTATCCACTTAAGGGTTATGTTTCTTAAAAAAAGTTACCTGATTTGAGTTTTAATGACGCATAGTAGTGTAATATATGAATGATTTTTTTTTGAAAATCTGGTCACCCCGACAAACACCTCTAAATAATTATTATTTTGCAAATTTCGCTTTCAGCAAACCAATACCTCGAAAAGGAACTTTTATTTACATTCATTCTATGTCTTTCTTAACACAACGCACAACGCACAAAATATCCTTGGGTACGTTAGCGTACGCGCTCGTGTTGTGTGTGTGTGTGTGTGTTTGTGCGTTCGTACTCGTGCTTGAGTGTGTTTGTCTAGTTAAAGAGACATGAGGAGATTTCCAGAAAGAAGCGCCCCCAATTCTTTTTCGAACCCGGGATTTTGCATATTTGGAATGCTTACCAATGTTATAGATCACGCCTGAAGTGAATAAGCCGAATACGCCTTCTTTATGTAATAAGATGATGATTTAGTAATATCTGTCGTGCACGACAGAATTCAAAGCATTGTTTTCTATGGGGACGATTACGATAGCAGGCAAGTTCAAAACAAGGTCTACGGTTTTCTTTTGTACTTGATTGATCAATAAACCTTCCAAAAATTCTAGGTAGGTGGTCTACAACCGATTTAGAGCAATTTGAGAGAAATAAATATCTTTAAAAAAATCTCCTCCTGTCACTTTAAATACATGTATTTATGTAAAATAAAGATCTCATAAAAATAAGCTTTAGTCTAGACGATATTTACCGCGTTCTCGTAATTAAATACGTATGCTTTCAAATATGTGACAGCCGAAATTTTTATACATTATTCGTAATTTAACGTACTTACAATTTGCAACATCATAAATCTTAAACACAATCCATCATTTTGTTATCATTTTTTTCCATTCTATTTCACCACGTCGCACTAGATACCACGTTTTATTTGTCATTCCACAGGCACATACACAAAACGTACTATCGGCGACAATTCCATTAATTTTACCAATTTTCTCTCAGGAGACTCTTTAATTATCTAATCTCCATTGCAAACGTGTAACTTTTGATAACTCTACTAAAGCAAATGCCCACGTTTTTCTCCGAGTGACGATATAATTCTAAAACGATCCGTTCTGCAGAAGAAAGACAGGTGTAGAACATGAAGTATTTACGTGCTTTATTAAAGCAAGCATGCCATAACAGGAACACACAACGCCTGTAGAGAAAAAGGAGGAATATTTTTATTTGTCACTTGAAATGCGTTAAAGAGTGCAATAAAAAAGTTGTACTTTAAAGTACAAAGCAATTTGGGTACTTAACATTTTTTTGTAATACACAAATCACTATGAACTTTGTTTTTAATTGTTGAGAAGTGATATACTTCTGCTATTGATAAATAACTATATAATCTCCAATAATTTCAACAGCATCAACATAGCAAAACATGCACCATGAATAAATCTCGATACGTTAGGCCAGGAAAACAAGTTTGTCTCAAAGACCGCGCGATTTTTGTTTGAAATTGGTCTTTTAACGCATTTTTGTGCGTGTGTGTGTTTGATAACTTGTTTTGTTTTTTTTTTGTTGAAAAAAATTAAGAGCGGCCGAAAATGAAAGAAAGTACGTCAAAAATACAATTAAAAAGAAAAAGAAAATCCAGCATTTCGCATTAGCATTTTTCTAGAAGAAAAAAAAAAAAAACGCATTTCGCATTTCTTCTGAGACTTTTTTTTTTTTAATTTGGGAATTTGAATGCTGAAAAGAATGGAACAACCGCAAGTCTCTGTTGGGGGACAAACATGTGGACAACGCTCTATTGTGGAGGGAAAATTAACCCTTCCCTATTCCAAACTGCCAGGGAAGAACAGGAACATAATGAGGAAAGTAGTGTTGAACAAAGGACACTAAAGGAAAGGGTGGCTGGTGTTCAGATGTCTCAGATTACTATCTACTTTCATCAGGAGTGTCTTAATGGTTCTTCCTTCTGCTGAAACCCGTGAGTAGGCCTGAGAAATAACAAGACTGTTTGAATTTCCCAATGCTGCATGTAGTTTTTGCAATTGCGGCTGACATTAATGAGTTAAAAAGTCAGTGAGTTATATTACAGAACCACACTCATATACCTGTTTTTTTTTTAATTTTAATTTCCAATAAAGAATTCTTGAATATTTTGAATGATTGTTCTTGAAAATGATTTTCATCGCTCTCGCTGTCAAATCCTCAGCTAATTTCAATCTCCGGTTATAGCTATAATAGAGATCTAGACGTGCACTCTAATTGTATACCTGCGAATTGGGAAGTAACACAATATTTTTATATATGGGGCCTAAACACCTTCACAAGAAAAGTCTTGTTGCAAAGCCGTCTTTTTTCTGTGCTTTTGATATTTTGGGGTCTTTATCTTTTTAAGCCGGTCACTAAGCTAACTCGTCATTTTTATTCCATCCAATTGATTCAGCCTACCCGGAGCTATTGTCAATTGAACACAAAGGATAACATACGCACTGGGGCCCGTTTTCACTTTAAAAGTCAAACGAAACTATTACGGTATAAGGGTGTGAGCATCTTTTGGGATTAAACTGTTTTCCAACAAATAGTCGCTGGGACATGTCCTTCTATGCTGTGTGTTTTGTTAGTCCCCATCTGGGGGCTAAGAAGGGAAAAACCAAGTGTAAAATTCATAATTAATTAGGTACGATCACTAACTGTCTGTTCCCCCCTCACATAAAACTGCCACATTTATCTTAAAATATATCAAAATGTCAATATCAATTTCATTTTTCCCTCCTCCTCCCCAATATCAGTGACTAGTGGATGACATAGACTTCATTATCAGCAAACAATGGAGTTAAAAAGATTTCATCACCGGCCCGGTATGCGTTGTAGAAAACACTTTTCAAATTCCCTTCATCTGGGAGTGGTCAGACCCATTGTTTATATTGTCGCGCAGCTGAAGAGATTTCCAGCTGTTTACGCTCTCCAATTTAGACTGAGTACTTTTCAGGACAAAATACTAACCTCATTCACGAATAATAAAATTGAGCGTCTATAGTGCGTGATCAATTAACTTTGGCCATGTGTTTTTCATCATGTATTCGAAAAGGAAGAAACCTAACAAACATCATAGAGAATGTTGATGGGCAAGCTTTGACCTAACACTTTGTGCAGAATCCAAAATCCGTAACTTATTGCTTAACTTCCTTTCTATTCAATTTACGCGTTTTCAGGAGAAATTGTAGTTTCAACGACACCATATTATCATGTACCACTGGTTGCTATTGGAGATAGGACGGGTATTGTCACTCAACCCGAATAGTGGCTGTGGTACACCTGGCTATAACATCGGCCCTACAGTACCCTGCCATTGTAAACTTTATCCATGGTTTGCTGAAGTCCTTACATATCCATTGGTCCTCTGATTTGGGAAAAAGAAAATTGAGGTGACATTTTTCTCATATTTTTAAGAAAATGTTGCCAGTTTTATGTGCGGGAACCGACAGTTATGTGATCCGTAATAATTTCTTATGAATTTACCCTTGGTTTTCCCTTAGCCACCATTGGCCCTCCCCAAAACTTCGTGCGTAACCCCTACTTGTATACTCACTCATGCTATGTCCTACATAACCGACCTTTTCATACCAGTTCACATTGCTTGTGCACAACTTGTTGGCCCACTCAGGCATTACATAGTATGCACGTAGAATTTTACGAATGCGTTTCGGGAAGGACCCCATATGGGGAACTACAGAATTTTTTATACAGTGGTTTATTTTGTCCACGTCCCCATGGTCCTAAAGAATATTGCAAAGATCAGAGTGAAAATTTTTGTTACACGCAGTGAACTATCAATATATATTTTTTTAAATAGAGTGAAAGCGCAGAAATTATTTGGTTTCGGAGTAAATGGGGGGATTGCTCTGCAAGGGGAACACAGATCATTAATTCCATGTAAATTATAGGAATTTACGGCTGATACTAAGGGGACAGCCACACGTCCCTGTTTGGGGAGAAATGTGCAGACAACGCTCTATGGGAAGGACCAATTTCCCCTGGTAACCCATTTTTTTTACAAAATCATATTACTTTTAAATGTGACGTTTTCTGATCCGAACTTGGAAAAAACAACGAAATGTTCCATATTTTTTGAGAAAATTGCCCTTTTTAGAGGAGTTTTAAGTGTATGCTCAATAGGAAAATGCGCTTTTTATTATACAACCCCTGTCCCCAAGACAGGAAAGAGACCTGTTGCATAATCTTCATGAATATCAATCCACAGATTAAATTTGACAAGTAGTATGAAATATTTAGAGAGCGTTTTGGGTTTGCTACTTAGAACCCAAACCTCTCCCCTACACATTTGGAGTTTTTTTTTCATTTTTAGCTTGTTATGGCATTTTTAGAGTAAATTAACGTGCAATATCGCACAATGACAAATCACCAGCCTAGTTACAACTAGTTAGGAGGCCGCTTTCTCTCTGCTTCTTCTGCAGGTGTCTTTATTATGGTTTGAGTTTCATGATGATTACCCCGTTGAGACCCTGTTGACAGGAAAAAGGTAGTCGTATGTTACGCTGAGCTGTAACCGAGAGAAAATGTCTGCACTCTACCATGTTGCTCAGCCGTTGTATGGTTAACTAACAATTAGTTTCGTCTGACGTTTCTATCACGCTCAATTACAAAAGTTAGCTAACACCTGGTTTCCCGTCTTCAAAATTTAGTATTCACACATTTAAAAATTATGAACACGTATAGTTGAACCATCCAAAATTAACATTATTTCCTTTAATACCTTAGGGAAATTAAAATTTCATGATCCAGGTATCATTTTGTAAACGGAAAACGCGCCAATCTGGCGTAATTTTACGGCAAAAAAGTGAACTAACAATGTTCGTGACTGTGATTTCCTCCAAAAGAGACATATTTATATTTAGATATTACTTTGTTTTTACAACTCTCATATATTTCATGCATTTTGTTCTATTCCAAATAATAGCAAGTAACACCTTGGTAGCAGGAAATTACCACTTTACACTTATTATGTTTGTATGATCCAAGTGTGGGAAATATCGGATCCACAACATAATAATGATAAAATGGGATTTTCGCCCAATATTTATTGGTCTCGCTATGAGTTTTCAAATATTGGGCTCGACTACTTCTCGCCCAATATTTTCTTGACAACTCATAGCTTGACCACTAATACACTGTTATTATTCCGGGACAATTTGACCCAATCCGAGTCACATTTGACCCAGGAACCGGTCCGCTGGGAGTTTGACCAGACAGGGTCAAAACGACCCGGACTTCCGAGTCAAAGATGAATGACACGGGAATTTTGACCGCAGATCCGAGTACCTTTATGTGGGTTTCCGACTTGAAAGACTCGGAACTGCTCAGATGTCGTACTTTGACTCGGATTGGGGGTGAAAAAAGTGACTAGGCATCCAAGTCTTAATTTTGACCCGACATAAATAAGATTGTACTGGCCAATCAATCCAGTTTAATCTCAATAGCGTAACACAATACTGACACTTGTATAGATACTTGCGCAATCCCCCCCCCCCCCCCAATGAGAAAGTAAAAAATCACCGAAGGACTTTGTTCAATTAAACTTTGTTTCATAATAGGAAAACAAAATACATTTACATTTCTGAATAAAGTTTAAAATGTACTCCAGTACGTTGAAGGGCACCACTAAAATACTTATTATGCAAATTAACCATAATAACGCCATGACCGATTCGATTTTTTTCCGATACTGTTCCAACTCTATTTAGGCAATTATAAATTTGGGCAAAGCATTTACCGTTAAAAATGACGCAAGAAAAAACAAAATTAGAGTCCACGTGCCCCCTTTACAACTAGTGTTAAGTGCAGTAATAGGCTATATTTTACTAGTTTCAAAGTAATTTCCGCGGTCTAAAGATTGCCTTTAATAGCATAATTAAACGACAAAATTTGTCTATATTGAGGTCGCCATGTTTTTTCATGGCATTGGTGAAGCCTGCTCGGCATTGTGAAGTTGTGTTGACTCGAAAGCCAATCGATCAAGTAAAAACTGAAAAAAAAATCCAACATTAAAAAAATCAATTAAAAACTGCGATGAATTCTTGCATAGTATATATACTGAAAAGATTAGGCGTTTCATCCAGTTGCTACGTTCTTAGGCACACTGAACTACTCCACACCGCACTTATTTATTTCCGGTGGGCCACTGTGAACCAATCGAAACGGCAGCAATGATGCACATTAGAAAGAACGTTTTTCATTGTATTATCAATAATATAATGTCATTTTTTGACTAAAGATAAACAAAATGTGCTTTATTAGTACCGCGTTACATAACAAATGCGGCTCACGTTGTATGTTTTTCTAAATAGACTGAATGCGAAACCAGACCGTGAAAATTCATGTTTTTTTAAGTAACCGGTAGGACCATTTTGACAAACTTCACTCGGTACCACAAGACGCACTCTCCGCGCAGGATAGACGTTGTTGTCCTTGAGTGTGGCAAATATTGTATTTTCCTCATTTTCCTCAATCTACATTTTCCAATACTATCTTGATCGAAAGATGTATTTTATAAACCAAGGATTAATTACCCAACAGATTCCTTTAGAACCATAATTAAAGTAACCTCTAAATGGTAACAGTGAATTCTCTGTTAAGTTCAAATTCAAATCTAGATAGAGGTTTTAACTTCCTCGTAGCATCAAAAGCAACAAACACCCCAGCCCAAAACTTATGCATGTGGGATGCAAGACAATAATTCAGGTTGATATATGTGGCTTCCTTCTATACAGTCATTTTGAAACTAACGGGCCTTACTCAACGTATTACACATATGGACACCACAGAGAGCCGACTGATACTTAATTCTCGTCTACTTGAGAGCAATTTAAAATTCACTTTTTTACTCAAATTAAATGATTTTGATGTTATATCACTGCAGTTGTGCAGTGCAATTTCGGTATTCAATCTTGCAATGAATCGTGTAGTCTCTATGGTTTACTTGCATCCTTTTTTCAAATGGATTACGTAGTGACTTGATTCCTGCCATAATTTATTGTATTGAGTTACAACAACTTTAGCACTGTCGCATCGTAATTTACTACAATGTTTTTATCACAAGTTTCATTTGGTTTTTGACTTTAATCGTGCTCACATACATACACACACACACACACACCCACATGCAAGCACACCCCCCCACACACACACACACCTACATACATACACACACAACACCCACACACACACACACACTACTTACCAGAGCACATGTGGGTTTTGCTAAAAATCTCTTAAAAGACACTTTTTAACATTGTTTTAAAAAACCCTTTTTCAAACTATATAAGGGAATTCAAAACCTATATCGTTTTGAGATTTTTTCCTCCTAAAAGACGCTTTAGACATTTTTTACGATTTATATTTTTCAGTGTTTTTTCATGTTTTTTAGAGTTTTTCTCCACTTTTTTTAGCCAAGAGGAGTTGCGCCGCAGGCCTATAAAGTTCTAACTAGAAAAATCCATTCGTTCTACTTCTTTTACGGAATAAACCTCAATACTAGATTACAGTCTATTCCGTTATAGTACAATTCGTAACATATACTCTAGTAGAATCACCCCACAAGTGTTAAGTAAAATCCACCCCCACAATGTAAAATACAACCCACATGTCTCTCAGTAGGACACACCGACACACACCAACACACCCACACACACACACACGCATACACCCACACACACACACTCCCAACACACACACACCACATAATCTATATATATATATATAATAAATATATATATATATATACATAATATTATAATATATCATAATTACAAAGTATAGACCTCTGAAAAGGCACCGTTTCGAACGGTTGCTTTCCAGAGGTCTTACTTTGTTAATTTATTTTACGCTCTCCTGTAATGGGATTGAGCACTCTTAATTCCAAAGATAGTCCACTGTAAATGCTACTGTTTACTATGATGTTTTATATAATATAATATTATATTAGTATTATATATATATATATATTATATATTATCTATATATATATCTATATATTATATATCTCTATAATATATTAGGCCTTTTACGCAGCGACTACACCCGATCGTTTAGTCAACGGATTTTATGTAACTTATAAACATGCCGCCGAGCACTTCGAACTTTGTACTGAAACTATTTATTTTAGCACGACTCCAGTCCTTTCCTCAACCAGGCGAGTACTGTAACCTCTGTCAGCAGAACCCTCCGACATTTGAACTCCACCAGATTTTTCGCGGCCTAACTGTGCTTCTCAATATTTCAGCCTTCGCGATCCCACCTCTATCTTGTGTCCGAGTGTGCGACGGTTGCGCGTCAGGCACGCGTAATACACGAGCGTCTCTAAACGCATCTCCACGCTATTTACTTGGAATACCATTTGTTCATCCCGCTTTGACGGCATCATTTTCAGCGCAGACTCGTCTCCTGGGATGAAAAACTGTGTTTTTCTATTCAGAAACGAGTCTTGGTGGCCCCAGGCACTTATGAAGATCCATCATTTCTTGGATGTTTCTACTGATTCCTATTTGTTATGTTCAAGGATTATATCTACATAGCGTTAAACTTTGGTCCTTTGGCTTGTTTACGGCATGCGACTACACCCGACTCTGGTCAACTGAGTATGTACTTTAAATCCATGCCGACGTACACTTCGAACTTGTAGCTGAACTATTTTATTATTTAAGCTACGACTCCAGTCCTTTCCTCACCAGGCGAGTACTGTAACCTCTGTCAGCAGAACTCCGACATTTAACTCCACCATTATTTTCCGCCGTACTGTGCTTCTCAAGAGTTCAGCTTCGGCGATACCACCTCCTATCTTGGGTGTCCCGAGTGTGCGGCGGGTGCTCGTCAGTCACGCGTAAATACCCGATCGTCTCTACAACGCATCTCCACGCTATTTACTTGGAATACGCATTTTAATCCAGCATTTCCTGCATCATTTTCATCGCAGACTCGTCTGCCTGGGATAAAAACTGTGTTTTTTCTATTCAGACCACGGTCTTGGTGGGCCCCAGTCACTGATGAAGAGCCCATCATTTCTTGGATGTCGACTTCTACTGATTCCTATTTGTTTATGTTTCAGGATTATATGCCGACATAGCGTTAAACTTTTGACCTTTGGCCTTTACGGCATGCGACTACACCCGACTTTAGTCAACTGATTATGTCACTTTATAATACATGCCGACGTAGCACTTCGAACTTTGTACTGAAACTTTTTATATTATCTACGACTCCAGTCCTTTCCTCAACCAGGCGAGTACTTGTAACCTCTGGTCAGCAAAACCGTCCTACATTTGAACTCCACCAGTATTGTTCCGGCCTACTGGCTTCTCAAGATTTCAGCTCGGCGATACCACCTCTATCTTGTGTCCGTGTGCGGCGGGCGGGCGTCAGTCACGCGTAATACACGAGCGTCCCTACAACCATCTCCACGCTATTTACTTGGAATACACTTTTGTCATCCAGCATTTACTGCATCATTTTCATCGCAGGACTCGCGCCTGGGATAGAAAACTGTGTTTTTCTATTCAAACGATCTTGGTGGCCACAGGCCTGATGAAGAGCCGCTCATTTCTTGGATTTTTCTACTGATTCCTATTTGTTATGTTCAAGGAGTATATCCGACAGACGTTAAACTTTACCTTTGGCCTTTTTACGGCATGCGACTAAACCCGACTTTAGTCAACTGATTATGTAACTTATAATACAATGCCGCGTACACTTCGAACTTTGTACTGACTATTTTAATGTTTGCTACGGAACTCCAGTCCTTTCCTCAACCAGCGAGTACTGTACCCTGTCAGCAGAACCGTCCGACATTTTTTTTTGAACTCCACCAGTAATTTTCCGGCCTACTTGACTTCTCAAATTTCAGCTTCGCCGATACCACCTCTATCTTGTGTCCCGATTGCGGCGGGCGGGCGTCAGTCACGCGTAATCCACGAGCGTCTCTACAACGCATCTCCACGCTATTTACTTTGAATCGCATTTGTCATCCAGCCTTATGCATCAGTTTCGATCGCAGGAACTCGTCCTGCCTGGGATGAAAACTGTTTTTTCTATATCAAAACAGTCTTGGTGGGCCCCAGGCCACTGATGAAGATCCCATCATTTCTTGGATTTTTCTACTGATTCCTATTTGTTATGTTCAAGGATTATATCCGACATAAGCGTTAACCTTTTGGCCTTGCCTTTTTACGGCATGCTACTACACCGCCTTTAGTCAACTGAATTATGTAACTTTAATAATACATGCGACGTAGCACTTCGAAATTTGTAACTGAAACATTTTATATTTAGCTACGACGCCATCCTTTCCTCAACCAGGCGAGTACTGTAACCTCTGTCAGCAGAACGGGGGTAGGGGGGGCGTCCGACATTGAACTCCACCAGTAGTTTTCCGGCCTACTGTGCTTCTCAAGATTTCAGCTCGGCGATACCACCTCTAATCTTGGTGTCCGATGTGCCGGGTGCGGCGCAGTCACGCGTAATACCCGAGCGTCTCTACAACGCTCTCCACGCGTATTTACTTGGAATACGCATTTGTCATCCAGCATTTACTGCATCATTTTCATCGCAGGACTGTCGCCTGGGAAGAAACTGTGTTTTTTCTATTCAGAAACAATCGGTGGGGCCCGGCACTGATGAAGAGCCCATCATTTCCTTGGATGTTTCTACTGATTTCTATTTGTTATGTTCAAGATTATGTCCGACATAGCGTTAAACGTTTTGGCCCTTGGGCCTGTTTACGGCATGCGACTACACCGACTAGTCAACTGATTAATATATATATATCTATAATATATATATAATATATTATATAGTAAGTAAAAGTCCAGTAAGTATCGGAAAAAAACAACAATTTAACATTTCCGCATACTGCAGGTTCGCATTTATTAGTTAATGCTCATCGTGCAATGAGGATTATAAGTACAATGAAAATAAAAACAATACAAATTGCGTAAGCTCAGGGTGCGTACAATCACGCATTGTGTAAAGCGCATTAATTAACGCGTCCTGCGTATAATAAGTAGGTCATCACGTAGATTACAGATGCCCATTCAATTTACGCAATTTGTTGTTTTTTTTTATTTTATTTGTAATTCTAATCTCATTGCGAAAACTGCAGATGCGGAAAAATTTGGAAAATGTAAATTGTTTTGTTTTTTCAATAATTTACTGACCTTTTGACTATTTCACGATATATTTCTGCGTTTTGAGTAATCTTCTGACATATCCTTATATATTATATATATTATATATATATATATATATATATATATATCGCACAAAAAATCGAAAACAACGTTTTTGCGTACAGCGTGCTTGATTAAAAATTTCAATTTGTACGAAAAAATATTGTGAAGCTACTAGACAGCTTCGCATGTGGACTTATTCGGCCATAATTCAATTTCGGCCTCAAAAGGTCATGTGGGAACGCTAGTTGGATCAAGCCACCTATCAACGGCGCGATATAAATAAAACCTCAGCTTCGTGTGCCGTGTGACAAAATAAAAGTTATTGTACCTAACATTTCCCATTTATAAAGCCCAATATATCGTAATATACGTTACTATTGGGCCAATCAGACTGCCGCAAACCCCATGGACGGATTTGTTTGTAAATCACTCCCTCCTCTGAAATAATCTCAACTGGTAATATAAAGTTGCGAGACACAACGGTGGCGTCAATCCTGATGCGCTACTAGGCTTGGCACTAATGCACTTGCATTCGTCAGCGAACGTATGCAGACAGGCGATTGGTAGAGCACAAGACGCAGTGACTTAATCGATGCGCCCAACACGTACTCTTTTTTGCGTTGTCGGGGAGAAATAACACCCACACTTCTGGATGATCAAAGAAATTGAGCATCTTTAGGATATTTTTCAAGCGTACGGGGCATGCCATTAACTTTTAGCGGACGAGGGACTTCTTGCAAGGTGTATCTCTCTATATTCGCGCAGCCGTACATCAAAACGCCAAGTTAGAATGACAACGTGAGAACTTACTTTACATTCCAATCGAAGAGCCTGTGCTGTGCGAGGGAATGTCCTTGTGGCATAACAATGGTGAACGTTTTTGTGAAAAGTTGGCTCTACCACAACTGAATGTTGTGGTTTGGCGCAAAGTTTAAGTTCTACAAGATGGAGACTATTGCCGGTGATCCACTGCCTTTAAGGGACTATTAGCCTGATTATTAAAGACTAGAACTCACCGATTCTTCCTGATAAGTAATCATGCTCGTATCTCTCGGTGTTGGACCAAGCTAAACTCATCGTTAACATGGAATTCGATTTTCATCTCGTGGTCAATCGACTGGACGGAAATTGTCCCTTTAATAACACGACTTGCCCTATGCAATGATGGATCGGTAAATTTTCTGGCGCCTTCCTCATTGCCGTGTCCATTGTCGGAATAGTCGGTAACACCACTGTTATATATGTAGTGTTACGATTCTCAAAGATGAAAACCGTGACTAACACTACCATTCTTAACTTAAGTTTTGCAGACAACTTGCTGATGTTTGCTGATATTTTATCTATATCCACTATTAAGCGGTTTTAAATGGGTGTTGGAGCTGTCATGTGTCCATAGTTTTACGCAACTGGATGGGCTGATCTGTGAACATGGTTTTAGGTTGTTTGTTTATTAACCGCGATGTTGTTGATCGCTATATAGATCTATGTCATGCAAGTGCTGCCAGACGCTTCGAAAACATTCGTTGTTGTGTTGGCAATGCAGTTAATGTCGGGGTGTGCTTTTAGCGCTTGCTGCAGCAAGCCCAATTATACTTGTAACCCGCCATGACGCAGAGGACCTGGCCCGTGGATCGAACTTCGCGGCCGTTTTTGTAAGAAAAGTGAACGTTTGCCCTAGAAAACTCTATAGTCATACTTTTATCTTAGGCTTCGTCATCCCCTTGGTTATTAGCATTAGATGCTACACTAGCAGTGCATGTGCGCCTGAGAAAAGTTGGCTCCAAAAATTGGGCAAATGAACAAAAATCCCGCGTGGAAACGTTAGTCTTTGGTGTTGTTTATGGTATTGTCGTATGCTGGACCACCATGTTACGTCGCGTACGTGTGGTATCTGCTTTATTTTAATCCCGCCGTGTCCATTGATTGGTGGTAGTCTGGCTCCCTGTCGGATTTCACAATTTGTGGTCTAAAGCTACATTATAGTTGTTGTGAATCTGTTTTGTAGGATGTTTGAGCGGGAACTTTAAAGCTTTCAGAAAGCGTGGAATTGTGAAGTGGGGGAGAAAGCGAGATAACTATAGACAGGGAACTGCCGCTTTTTTGGGCTACAATACAACCGTCAATAAAACCACACACACGCCACTGAGCTAGCTTGAATCGGAGAATACAATCCAGCTACAGTCCCACGTGTACAAAATATATATTTTTGTTATTCTTGCCAATTAAAAATGCATGCACAAAACTTTTCACGCCTGTAATTAGCTCTCATCAACGACGTATTCATAGGATATAGCTGGCCTGTTAATCATCAAAACGACAATGATTTTTTTTTTGTAAACCGTAAAATAATATTTAAAAAATAAAAACACAAGATTTCTCTTTTCAAAATAATTTATCTCTTCACTTATGTACAGACTTGGCAACAAATTCACTTTTCCAGATCTTGCTTGAAAACACAAAATAAAGTAGCGTTGCATCATTTACCTGCAAAATTTTCTAAGAGTTCTTTACATCATACTAACTATCGTTTATATACCGAACGTAAGTGCAATGTAATACCAATGACTCACTATTCTATCCTACTTCGCTTTAAATAAAGGTATGGCAAGAATACTCTTTGTGATCGAAATCCTCTACGATGCTTAATTTAGTATGACAACGACTACCATATTTTAAAACCTTTTGATATTTTAATAATGAGAGTTGCGGTACTCTACTGTATTTGGTGCCATTTTTTCGACTTACATCTTTAAATTAAGGTAAAAATAAAATAATATTATATATTTTGGCCCTTTTGTTCTTAAACAAGATTTTACACCTGTCTTGCAACTTTTACTTCATTTGTTTACCAGATCGATCTAACATTATTATTCCCACATTTGACGCTAGACGTGTCATGCGTCCGACTTTTAAAATTGACGCATGATTTAGCAAACTGAATGCTCACAACAGCCAATAAATCGAAATCATAAACATGGAAATGCATACAGTGTCTTTCAAAATGTTCTGTGACGTTTGTGAAATGAACCAACTATTTCATGATACACTACATTTACTGTGATCGGAACGTTGGACATGTGCAGTGATAAAAACCTGATTATTGAAAAACGCTTCTTCAAATTCAATGGCAAGAGGGGAAGGAAATTAACTTCATGTGTACTGTACGACGTAAACGCAATATCTATAAGAGTTCTCAGTTAAATTTATAAGCTGTTTAAAAAACACGTTTAAAGAAGAGATTTTAAAGATACACTTTGCAATTTTTATTCCGAAAATATAGCTAAATACCGACAGTAATATTCCATAAGCTACGGACAATTAGCCAAACGAGAGAATAGCGCATAATTAATATGACACAGAACGGAAAAAGACTCCTTTATACTGTTACGACGTTTCGGACATCTTTTTCAGGAAGGGGATGTTGGTCGAGTATAAAAACATTACAAACGGATCATTTTAATTTATTTGCTAAGAACAAACAATCAAAACAAGAGAATAGTGCATGATAATTGGTATGCTCTTTGGACCTTATAGAATGTTAATTACCATATGAGAAGGTATTTAGGGTCCAAATGATAAGCATTTTGAACCTCAGATCCGTTACTTACAATGCCCAAATGTATAAGATTTATTTAAGACCAAATATTGACCTCGGACCTGATACACGCCAGGATAGTTATTAAAAATATATTTGGTCAATGTGCTTGTTTCTTAAAAGGAAGTATTTTATTTTCTGCGAAATGAGCAATTGTTACCATACGTTGGGTACAAGACAGTAGTATGATTGTCATATGTATCAATTTCTGCATTCTTTATTGATTGAATTAAAACGAAATCCTTTTATCATTCAAATAATTTCTTTTTTACCTTTGCTCCAAAAGAGTGGCCGCTGATCTTTTATTTCATCGAAAAAGGTGGGCAAGATCGATAAAGGTTCCTCACCTTTCGCTGATGAAAATTGTGTAAAACCGACATGATTATTTGCAAACAGATTTACACACTTAATTCTTGTTGAAGGAAATACATTCCTACAATGGCAAGCAGGGACATGCGTGTTTCATGGAGTTTTGTTTTGTTTTTTCCCTTCAAGATATATTTGATTTCTGAAATAACGGCACCTTTTCAAACCGACAATGCCTTTCAAAAAAATCAGCAGTACTCAGTTCCAAGCATATGGTGTCCGTAGTAAGTAATGGCTGCGTGTTGCTTATTGCTTGCTGTGTGCGTTGTGTGTGCAGGTGTGTGTGCGAGCGCTGCGCGTGTGGGGGTGTGGTGGTTTGTTGTTGTGTGTGGTGTATGTGTGGTGGTTGGTGTGTGTGTAAGTTTTTTCTTTTTCTGCTTTGGGGTGGGTGCTCACACCATTGCCCGCACTAAGTATGGAATACCCCTTATTTTCTCTAACCGCAACCATAGACCCAATAATTCAGTAAGGTCTACTGGTTCATTAAAAAACCCCGCAAATTAACAACATTTTTAGTTTAACAGTTGGCCTATCGATAAAGTGTGAATTATACAATTTATAAACTTTAAAAGCTCCAGATTTTTGACGGCCGTAATGTGCACATTTGCTTTTTGTAACGAAAATAAAAACACATTTTAATATTTTGATCGCCTAAGGCGCCATATTTTGACGCTGTGCTCGTTTCACGATAAAGCCTAAGTGTCGAAAGAAGAATTCTGGTTTTTAGAATTGTCACAATTTATCAAGAAAAAATCTCTTTCCTTCTCAATTGCATAAACTTGTGAACTCTCTTTTCCAAAGTGTTTGCGACTTCCAAAGAATTCACACAGAAGGGTTTGTTAAAAGTGTTGCGAGGTTTGTGATGCATTTTTGAAAGTATAGGTGGCCCGTTTTTTATCGATGTTTCCTATCGTCATTAGTTTCCCTGAATTGAAGATTATTTGCTGGTAATGATATAAACAACCTAATGACTCCTAACGCCTTGATCCATGTTTACAGTACCACCTCCAATTGCTAACTTCCATAGTAGAAAAGAGCAAGAATCTACAACGAGAGCAAAGGAAAAGAGATTGATTGAGAAAGAGGAAATCGACAAAATGAAGGAAGAGTGAGAGATAAAGAGGAGAGGTACCATCCTTATGCCTTAAGTCAAGCACGATACAAATGAGGCAAATTCGAAAACGTTCAGATTCTTAAAAAAAAATGCTATATGATGCATTAAATGAACAGAAATGCAATATTCGATAATATAATTAAGGATTGTTTGATCAGCCGTTTCTCAATTTCAAAGCGGCTCCGGGCGCTTAGTTATTCCCTTTGGAAACTGTGTTCCATTTTGTCATTTTGTGTTATACTACTTCATATTCCAGTCAAGCCCAAATGTCCATTTGCAGTCAAGTGTTCCCATTAGAAACACTTTTGTAAATGGGGAGTCACGTATCGTGAGAGCTCCTATTTCAGACATCCTCTAATTACTTTTAGAACCTAAAAATGTCCTACTGTTTTTGCAAAATTGATTGTTTGCAACAAATGAGTATTCAAGCGTAGACGGCATCGAACGGTCATAGTGATCTATTGATGAGAAGTTACATAAATGGCAATATGAGTACAAAGTAGCGATATCACATGCAAGTACTGACAAATGTTTAAAACCGCGGTTGGTTTCAATTAGGGTAGGCGTGTGAAAATGTCCACGATATGTGTATATTGTAAAATATTTAAAAATTCTATTGTACCACTCTTCTTTTTGCCAATGGTATACTTTACACACAGGCTGTTCCATTTAATTCTGCACCTCCTATGGATCTACAAGTAAAATTTCCACAGAGGAATATAGTTAAAATGAAAGAAAACTGGGGGCACTATTCCTATTAACTTTTGGAAGAGCCCGAATTAAGGCTTTCTTAGAGGAAAATAGCTTAAAATGGAATATGCTCATTGATATTTATGTTTTCAAATACACGCCCCTCTGGACAGAATTAAGGTAAGGTTTATACAGGGATAGCAGGAATTTATATGGTAAGCCCTATGGGTAAACATATGTAAATAATTCGCCAATTTGGTTACTATGACAGCTGAAATTGCTTCCCCCGCCCCCCCCCCCCAAACTTAAAAGGAAGGAGCGGAAACAATCTGCAAAACTTATGATAACGGTGCCTGAATCGTTTTCTTAACACTGCTTAAATCTGTCCTAACGTTGCTTTATTTTCTCCTGTTCATAGACCAACCAACGCTGGTATTCTGTTCTAACGGTGTTTTGCAATGTACAGTTTAAGTATACAAGGATCATATTCTTTACAAGGGGAAGGAACATTCCAATTTCCTTGGTGGTCATATTGTATGAGTCCCAAACAATTTATTTTCATTATACTTCGCTAAGATATGTTTTCTTTCTCAAAATACATCGCATTTTTAAAGTTACTACTTGTTATTTGAGTTAACAACCGATATTAAAGTCGGGAGGCCAGACGATAGCGAATACTCGACACATGGACGTTTCTTATGCAAATTGGTATAACAGGGGTAGTATGCTTGACGAGAGTGGAATGATAATCATAACCAGAGCGGTCGATCTCACACGAGCGGAATTGTGTAATGGAATTTGTTTAGACACGGCGGCAGGCCATTGTGACAATATTGTAGGCGCGAGCGACAGTAAGGGTGGGTCCATGTTCTATGCGGAGGAGGGGATTGATGAGTTGGGGGCAATATTCAACCACATTTGTAAGCATTGAGGGGAATATGGAAATTTTCAACGAGTGGGAATGTGAACTTTTGAGGGATATCTTTATAAAAAATCAGGGAGGGATGCGAACATTGAAAGGGGAGCGATAGGAAGAGTCGAAAACATTTTCGGCGAAAAAAGTTGAAAATCTGGCATTCCCCCGGCCGTAACCATCAATACCGCTCCCTAAAACGGTCCAAATTCTCTTGTTCAAATAAATGGACAAAAAGGTAGTATGGTTTAAAAACTCAGTAATTCACTAGTTTTTTATGAATATTTTTCCTTACATATAGACCACGGTAAGGGACTTGTAATGAACTATGTGAAATTGGGATATTGCCTTGTGAAAATCTACAAATTAAAATGGAAGTTAAAAATTTAAGGATTTCCCTAATGCTTATTAAATGTTAATGTGCTGTCAAGTAAAAAAAAAAACGTAAAGCTTCATTGTAATTTAAAAAAGAAACGAACGAGGATTGGACTGATCATCTCAATTAATAGTGACGGTAGGAAAATATATATAGGACACGCATGTACAAGGATGGGAAACCATGTAAACAATTAGATGGTAAAGGGCCATTCTTCAAAAGAGTAAACCTTTTTTTTTAATTTCCCCACCAATGACAAAAAAAACCAATCTATCAGAAGTGAAACACCATTATTTTTGAATCGGTTTGGGACAAAAATCAAAATTATGATGTTTCAAGAAACCACTCGGTCTTTTTCTTTGAAGGATGGCTGTAGTGTTTTGTGCGAAGCCAAGGTTGCAGGCCATGTTCCCGTATGGACCGATTGATCCTCCTGAAAAAATAAATTACATCGCAGGAACCGGAGATTCATTGCTAATAGATTAAAGAATGAGACGGTAAACCTTTCCTTGCAAAGCAAATTCGTAATTAAAGACGCGACGATACTCTCAATAAGTTACAGTACCCTTCAGAGTACGATTATAGTAAAATAGTGTTTTGATTTGCATTTGTAGACTTCGTTTTCTTCAGGACGACGAAAGAAAGCTATGTATATTTATATGTAAAAAATCTTGACAAGTTGCGGTCGGTGAAGGACGTTGCAAAAGGGTGAGTCTAAGTTCTACATAACAAATATCTGAATTTTAACTGGTGTAAGAAACTTTGAAAAGCGTATGAAAATAAATACCCTGGATTTGCTTAAATAAGAATTTTTAATTTACTACATAATCTGAATTAAAGGATGTGTTCCTTTTGTATCATACTCTCTCTCGTCTCTCGTCCTTCGTCAAAAAACACTAGGACAATACAACATAAATGAAGTGAGCTCAGGGCCAATTTACAGGCAACCGCTCATCATTTCATAAACCCGTTGAAAGAGAGTAATTAAAGAATAAAGCGGAAGAGAAACGCGGACAAGGAGTAGAAAAGTTACTCAGCTTTATCGCCCACACAGACATTTCTCAATTTAAGTGGAGACCATTTGGACACTCTTGTTATTTTTCCATAAGAAAAAAGGAATAAAATACACCGTGTTACATGCACGGCCTAAAGATAGAATACACGCTATAACAGAAGATAGCCAAGTTATTTTATATTGACGAGAATTGCCTATGGTGAATAGTACTAGTATATTATAGAGATGAATTTCATTAGGCCAATTTGGAACTGTTAGTTACAAGAAATTTAGCGGACAAAACCGGGATCCCAATCACCAGATTTGAACCTTTCTGCGCCTTAGGTATAAATACAAACACCATTTTGGGTAGGAAAGGAATCTAAGAATATGAAAAAGGTCGCTGGGAGCAACCTAGATATTGTTGTGTTTTTATGTTTTATTTTCTAGTATGCTATACTAGTTGCGCAAAATATCAAATTAAGAATTTCTGTTTTTAAAATTCCTGCGGCATACTATCAGTGCGGGTTTTTCGTGGTTTGGTTAATTCCCGAGTAATATACAAGTATCCCACTAACCGCGATTGCTTGCCAAGCTAGCGATATGTTGCGGCAGACTTTGTTGACAAAGGGGGCACAATATAGTTTGTATCTATATTTTACGCGATTTTACAGAAGAGCGTTCTGTGTTTTCCAAAGTAGAAATGTCATTTATTTTTGCCCAGGAGGCAAAGCAACAAACGTTTCCATACGTTATGTGATTTGACCGTCTACTACAATAAACAATCTTGTAGTTATACATTACCATGTTGATAACGTGGCGTATCAACACGTGAGATTTACATTTGATTGAAATAAAGACATATCTGTGCAGCTATGATTTTGTGAAGGGAATATACTATTGAATGATAGTAAAGGTCTGCCAACATTTATGTTATTTATAAATAAAAATTATAAATTATAAACATTTTGAAGTCCATTATATCGTCACACAGCATTAAAATAGTTTACCAGAACATGTCCTCGCCAATCTACATTAATATAGACTCAATTAGCTTAATAACTCCACGATTGAGATCGGTACTTTAAATTGCTATTGAACTACGAGCTTTTACCTTCCCACAATCATAAAAAGTAAATTCCAACTTAAAAGTCTTTAGACTTCGGGTACAACACGAAAACACAATACTACTTTGATAGACATGAATGATTATAAACTATGATTTTTTTTTTTTTATATATTGTAAAACAGTAACATTTTTAATAATAAAATTTTGAAAGGTCAAATGCAAAATTCATATGTACAATTTCGGTAAAACATGGACAAACCAACCGATTGTCCGGTGTTTGGTCAAAATCAAAGTTGGTGGAATGATGAGGTGTGTTGGAGAAGTACGTAAGATCTATTTTAAGTATTGCGATACTTTGCCAAACGACAATATCGCCAAACAGGTCGTTTTGTCCGTGTTTACCGAAAAATGACCTATGATGTTTGCCTTAGCGGTCAAATGCACATATAAGGTTTCCTGCCCAACGACTGATATATATATATGGTATGGAAAAACATTCTGAACGGTATTATATTACGCCACTCCAATACGCCCTTGGGGCAACATTTAGGACTTTGGACGCAAGGAGTTGGCATAAAACACTGTAAATATCTATACACGTCGCAAAATTGATACCTTCGTCTGATGTTCAGTTGGTAGACTAGAGAATCGCCAAATGAAGAGAAGACAATTCGATGCATCACCATTGGAAAAGAAACGTACTGAAACGTTAAACCTACTTGATACTTAAAACGACTACGAACCTTTGTGACCTTCCAATTCTATTTCTTTCCCAAGAAAGAAACAAAAAAACAAAAAAAGTCATAAATTAAAAAAAAAAAAGTTCTCTGAATATGGATAGTGAAATCAGTTTGTTGTGGGCCGGCCAGTATAGCTGGCAGGACATTAGCAATCCGTTGTGTTTTTTTTTTTAAAATTGACCTCAATTGACAAGTGTAACTTCAATTGGAACCACACTCTTTCATAGGTGCACAAGGGGATCCCTCATATTTTGATGAGGCTCAAAATGTCATGTTGAAAGTCAAAGGTTCATGTGAGGTCAAGTGAAAAATGGGCTAAAAATGGAAAATTGATCTAAATTGAAAAACTTGAAGTTCAATTGCAACCAAACTTTGTCATAGGTGCACATGCGATCCCTCATATGTTGACGGAGTAAAATGTCACCTGCCAGGGTCAAAGGTCATGGGGGCGGCCCACAGCTGATATTCTTAGAATATAGCCGAGCGCGAAAGCCGAAACCGCGAAATTCTAGTTCAGTGCTTATGGTAAGTAATGCTGCGCCGAAATACCAGACGATCCCGAAAGCAACGGGCGCGTTTCGGCAAATTCATGCCGAAAATGCGAGCTACCTCATTACCCTTGCCGTACAGAAGGTTCAAAATTTGTTTCCCCCTTTCCAACCACAAAAAAAAAAAAAAAGAGGAGGGAAGAAAAAAGAAAGAAATCGATGAGGATATAAACTTCTTTTTTCAAAATCACCTAATGATCAAATCTACTTAGTTAATGTTTACAAGACGATCTTTTTTTAGGTCTTTTGCCAGAACATGTAAATGTAAAAACATGCTAGCCTTTTATTATGATTGATATCAAAACAATACATAACTACAGGTAAAAAGGAAAAAGGGGGTTTAGTATGTAATGGTTAAACCAAAGTGTGCATCACATACGGAAAAAGTAAGTCTCACAATATGCTCACTTAAGCCCATTTCTCATAGTGAAACTCCAGTTTCTATCGTTGCTAGCAATGATTTCATCCAGGCGTTTAATATCGACAAGCCAATTATAAAAGCACGAATCCAAAGAGCAGCTCCCCCCTACAACAGCAAACATGAATATACCTTTTGACAGATCAAGGAGAAAATCTGTTTTACAATCTCCAATGATCCTTTCCATTATCGATAAGTACAAAAAGGTTTTGACTCGGTGTTAAATTTCGGAACAATACATACCAGACCATTAAAAACCTCATGCCAAAACGTTTAACCACGTCCGGCTGCGGGAATAAGCCATACCCAGCGGTACGGCAAGGAGACTTTGCTGAATGACAGCCCACTTCAAATAAACAAACAATAAAATATCATGCAATATAAATTTTCTTGAAAAAATGATCAAAACAATCTTACCACTGGAAGCGAATCGGAGATTCATGAAAAAGGATGCCCGCCCTCAATTTTCTAAGATATAGGTTGATGCATATAATAAATAAGGCCTTGTCCAAATACTAATCACTGTGTTAAATAGCTAAGCTCAAATCGATGTCCTTCATATAGAAATTCACGACTTTGTTATAAGATTCGGATCCCGAATCCTATGGTACCGTTATACATGTTTACTGCATCAAAAGGTAAAATCCGATTCATCTCAGTCTTTGGAATTGAGCATTTTAGGTGACTTTAGTTCTAGTTGACTTTTTGTAATTAATACACACAAAACATTATATTCTTAAAATCTCTGAGTCAGCATAACTTAAGTTCTGGTTGACTATTTCTAATGATTACACACACACACACACACACACAGATATATTTCAAAAATATTTGAGTCAGCCTTTAATGAAACGAGATCTGCTAAGTCGAAGAACATTTTTCATCAGCAGAGCAATGATATTGCAAAAAGGCAGCCCCAGTGTATCTAGAAAAAGCAATTCTTAAAACCGCAATATGTTGCAATTTGTGAAGATCCTTGGAAAGGAGACCAGGGCCAGACAGCTCAGGACGGATAACTGATCCCTGTGGAACACCCAATTGCAGAATTATTGGGTCCGATGTTATCCTATCAATGATAACTGACTGCAGCGACGGCAGCACGACGTTTAATGATCATGCCCATCATGAGCACTATAATTAGGCAGGTTCGATACAGGATAAAGGTCTTTATGTTATCAACATTAAGGTTTGACTTTTGCAGCAGAGGTGTAATGAACGACAACTTATGTTAATCAGGAAAAATCTTGGTCTGAATAGTAGGCAACAGGTCATGAAAGGCGTCCTTGGTAAGGGAAGTAGATCAAGGTGGTATATTTTCACCTTTCACCTTTCATGTTCATTAGCCTTCTTACGATAAGCAGTTTGTCTCCAAGAGTTCGGATAAAAACGGGTTCCCTAAATTCCTTTGAATGCAAAAGATATGTTTAGAAGAATAGCCTTTGTGATTGTATACGACAAACCACCACATTGACCACCATTTTGTAATTGTGCTAATATGTGCCTAACGGTCAAACGTTGGATGCAAGTTTCACATGGCTCTTACTTTCTGGAGTAACAATGTTAACAAATATCTTAAAAGTCAAGTTTTAAGGGATTTAATTATACTTTTATTGTTTAGTGGCACACCTACCGGTGGCACACAACACACAGTGCTTGGTATGGTCCTGAAATAAATAGATATGCGCGGAAGAAATCCACTCTGCAAAATCATGGATGAATGCCATATGCCATCACCAATGGCCTACGTGCATGGTCAAATCTTGAAGTCTGACAATAGGCGTTTATACAGTTGACATGAAGGAATCTTTACTGCCCAAGTAATAACTTAAGATTTGCCTCCTTTAGTATTAAAAATTCAGGATTCATACTACTGGCAGATATAGTATTCAAAATGTGGCATTCTACTCGAGGCATTTGTATGCACGAAATTCATGCATTCTTCTACTCAGTATTGTAGGAAAGTTGCGAAGTGTTTGAAGCAAATGACAAGAAGAAGCTTCAATATCCTGAAAACTCTTAATGTCACCATAAATTACCTCGTATCGCAAACTGCATGGCATGTCGGTGACCAACTTCTAAGCCAGAAGTAAGTAATGAAGAAAATACAGGCGACAGTGAAGCAATTCCTACGTCGTCACTCATAGCAAGTGAAGAAGAGGTTCAGGGACGTGCCTTGAAAATCCTTATGACTTGCGAGTAGAAACGTTTTTGTAAGAAATGGGTTAACTTACCTCCACATACGAAACGAAGATGGATTTTGCGGGGATGAGATAGTAAACACGACCGTATTTGAGAAGACGAGTATCTCCTAGCGCAGTTTTTAATTGAGCTAAGTAGGCTAGATACACATGAGACGCGGTGTCAATTTACGTAACGTTAAATCAAGTTTGCAGCCAAAATTTCTATAATGGGCTTACCAGGAAACGCAGTAAATTGTTTCATTATTGCTCTTAATTATACCAATGGGATAGTTATTAATTTGGAATATTTAAACTCAAAGGCCAGTGAATGGAATAGAAATAGGGGAGGAGAGAAGCGGAAGAAGAAGAGTTAATTTTTGTTTTGGAAAATAATTATCAAAACAAAATGAAGGGAGATAAAGAGAGCTAAAAGGCGATACTGGTGGACAACAAAGAAAGACCAACAGGCAGCAAGGTAGAAAGCGAGAGATTGAGTGGGTAAGATTTATTGGAGAGAAGGGGGGTAGAAAAAACACAATAATGTTGTTACTGAGGTATTTCGTGACGTGAAATTGCCACATTTTCGAATTGCCCATGTTATGTAACATTTCATGATTTCTACTTTCTTGAACATTTCCAACACTCTAAAGAATGCCTATTCATGACTAGTTTTCTTGGCCCGAGGGACACTTAATGGAATTAAATTCAAAATTGTCAAAGGTAAAATGGAATTTAAAGGTCCACCAAAAAGTGTGTTGAAAATATGTGTAGCTGGCAAAAGATTTTTAAGTGCCCCTCCAACAGGATATCTTGTTTTTTGGAAGAGGCAGTTTTAGAGTGAAATTGCCATGATTTCTCTGAGCATTGAATAAAAAAGATAAAATAGTAACTACCTTCCATAAAGAAGTTATGTATTGGGCAATATAATTATCGGTAAGCATGGCATCTTGGGCAAAAGTCTTTGGGTTACTAAATTTCTATTGAATGTGAAGACAAGGTTGGACGCTTTTTTCCTTCCTCTTTACCGCCCTACATGATAGATTAAAGATTAAAAATCGTCCCCATGTGCTCTCATCGATCAACTGAAGGATACTGATTGAGGGGAGCGAGAAATGCGATTATTGACAAAGTGCCCCAACATTTTTTTTACGAATTTGGTGAGTCATGATTAATAATATCCAATTCCAACCCCCTCCAACAAAATGAACACGTTTGTTTGCAAACGGGTTACCTTGTCAGTTTGACCAGTTTGAAAATGGCGTCTGAAGCAATATTAAATGGCGCTTTAGAAATTTTTCTAAATACAAACATCATTCAATTGATCAAAATTCATATTTGAACACTTTTCGCACAGGGTTCGGCCCTGATCATTTATTGCATATCCGCCATTTTGGATTTTTGACCAATTTACCTACATTTTGTGGATTTTGAAACCAAAGATGAATTTTTCTTCAATTTTTTTAATCTTAAATTAATCCTTACCCAATTATCTTTAATATAAAACATGTCAATGGCTTGTCTTCCACCTAATTTTCTTCTGATGACTATTTTTGTAAGCACCTAAAAACAATAGCTTCACGGCCGCCATCTTGGATTTCCAGTTAAATTTTCATCAATTTGCTAGTTTTGTTGAATTTTGAAACCATGGACGAATTTTTTTCTTCAAATTTTTCAGTCCACAAGTAATTCTGTGACAATTATCGTTCATATAATACAAGTTAAATGCTTGTCTTCGACTTAGTTATAATTTTGAATACATGATCGAGCCGTGTATGTAAACGAAACCCTGTTGTCGAACATGTATAAGGCACTAAAAACGTGTCAAATTTGCCATGTCATCGTTGGGCAGGAAAACCCTCATATTGTGCAATATGAACTCTAGAGAAAACCGCATATTGCTGTTTCCGGTAACACTGCAAACGACTGTTTGGCGAATATTGGTCGTTTTGCCCAGTATCGCAAAATACTTAAATAGATCTTACGTAGCTTCTTTAACATCATCTTCATCATTTCCACCAACTTGATTTGACCAAACCCTGGACAATAGGTTGGTTTGGTCCATGTTACCGAGTTGCACCTATGGTTTGCATTTGACCTTTGAATGTTACATCTGAAGGTTTTTTCCTGCCCATCATATAGAAGATAATACAGAAAGAAAAGATTAATATAAAGCAGCTAATCGAATTGGTAGCCAAGTGTAGCATATGAAGATGGGAGGCTGATGTCAGCGACAAGTAAATGGGTCGCGGGTACTACATGGGGTAAAAATTCACTTGGACAGAGATACGCACACCTCATGTAACTTAACACGCTTCGGCGGGTTCTTCGTTCTTCGACGTGCGATGTACCTCCTGGCTCATCAGTCCACGCTCGCGTGGTTGTTCCTTCTATCCAAAAAAACTCATTATCTACTTGTAAATTAATTATTTGTAAGGTTTAATGAAAACAAAAAAGCATGAGCTGTGTTGACCATTTAGTGGGGCACTCAAATAAAGTACATCATTTTGGTCAAGATAATCTCTAACTGGGCCTTTAAGAGATGAGTGGCATGATACCCCCAAGGTGTGTTACCTTTGTATTTTCAGCTACCTGTGAATTACTCTATAGTAGCTCATGGTGGTTTTGTATCAATATATACCCAGCGCTACTCTTCAGAATCCACTCATTACATGGCGTGTTCCGATCGTCTTTGGGACCCCCCGATTACACGGAAGTAGTATCGATTTTGATATCAGATGAAAGGCCGTATTTTTCTCATTGTCGTCCCTGAATTTGAGCCCTCCATCCATGTTCATTCCCAAGATATAACAACAAACCTCCGTTTTAGTGGTTAAACACTTTATTAGCGTATGAATAGGCTTTGCAAAATGCAATTATTGCGTCTACCATCAAAACCGCAAGTTTGTTTCCCCGGTACTTGGGTGTTATGTCCAAGTGCCAGGCTCTCATATCAAGTAGATAACACAATACCCCTAAATCGGAATAAACAACCACCTTTAAAGGTCCAGGAACAATATTTGGTTGTGAACATAATTCACACTGACGCCGAAATGCTGAAATAGCACCCCCCTTTTTGGGCGGGGATGGGTTTCGCACTATACAATTATTGAATGAATAGGTTTTCATGCCAAAAAGGAAGGAGTTTCACCATACACCTTGGTTTTGCTCTACCTCCTCCTCAGGGATAATTTTAGGGTAACTAAGGGTAGGTCACAAAACAATCATCTTACTGGCCGTCTCAAACGGCAGGCCCGTCAAAATTGTGTTTACCTTGCATGAAAATTGGGTATATTAGGTTTACAACCGTGCATTTGTAATGCTGTTACCGACAGTGTATTATCTCCACAAATCAGTTATGACGTTTTTGATATTTGATAATTTTGGATCTCAACAGGTGTATGGTGAACTCCCTTACGGTTTTTTTGGCATGAAAAACCTTATGATTTCATCATAATTGTATATTGTGCAAGATGCGAAATCGATTTTGACATTATCTTAAAACACTTTTTTGACTTTTGGATATAAAATGTATTACTGCCCTCTCATTATGTGGCCATTCTTAGTCCAAGGTTCTGTAGATCAAGCAGGTAGTAATTCGCTCAAAAAGGGCTAGGGCGTGACCCCCCTCCCAAAAAAAAAAAGGTAAAGGGGGAGTGTCCCCATTTCGCATTTCGGGGTCCTGAGAATTATGTTACCACCCAATAATTATTGTTCCTGACCTTCATTAGTGGATTCCTGAAGATTTAGCTTTGGACATATATGCATACAAAACCCTATTAGCTACTAGAGTAAATTGGGGGGGGGGGGGACCTTAATACGTATCCCTACTAATCAATCATTCCCATCTTTTCAGCTTTGACGTCCTTAATGCAAGCCATACCTTGCCTAGACAATAGCAAAATGGGTAGTCCGCGCATGTAAAGTAGTGGATTTATAGTTCTCACTTATCATGTGACTTTCTTCTGAAAATGAAGACTATCAAAACATCAATGATACAAACTAGACGACACACACACGCAACCAATCACACACACCGCTAATTGACTATTTGACATTGTTTTATTTAGACCTTAGGGTACTACAATTTGGTGTACAGCAAATACGAAGTTGTATCGCTATTGCGTCGTAATTTTTTTTAATACTCTAACTTTCTAGCGGTTAGGTTGGTAAACAGCACGCTGTCACTTTCTTGAACAGCAGACGGCATGCTTTGGTATGAAACAACAATGGAGAATTGAGCAAATGCGAAAGGCTAGAAACTCACATGGTGGCCCCCATGAAAGCAATTGACAATAACAACGAGCAACAGAAATGCTTTTATCATGCACCCGGTGTCCATTACTGGGTTTGCTCCACGGTTCTAGGAGACTACTCGTTTATCTCACGTATTAACATAAAACTGCGATCACAACTGTGAAATTCGTCTTCATAAAAACTGGCCAAAAATGGTAATGGCGAAGGTAGGGGTAGAAGATCACGGCGAACTTTCAAGTACATTTGAAGGACGTCACGTTTACTTAATTTTACTTTTACTGTTGAAAATAAGCTGTTGTTAACCTAGCAAGGGGCTTTTATCATGATTAATTCTAGAATGTTAATTATTTTACTTATCGATTCGGGTACTTGGGACCGTACTCTCTAAACATTTTCAAGTATTATGAACTGTATTGGCAGAATCCCCGGCTGTGTCTTCAAGAGTTACTTGTATGCCTTAACAGTTTTGCCTACGTGTTTATACAAGTATGACGCAAAGTAAATGCGATTTCATTTAGGGTATTAAATGTAAATGGAGATTGTATGATCGTAACGGGATCATTACGGGAATGAATTGCAAGGAGTGAGTGACTTTGGTAGGGCTGTGTGTGCCATTTGTCAAACGCCTTAAGTTGACCATTTTGGCCGCCTTATCTTCGTGGACTAGTGTGCAGGAGATGAGGAATTGAACGGGGTAATAAATGCAAAATATATTAAAGTATGAGGGAATAACCAGATAAAAACAGGCAGGACAGACGGAGAGGAAAGTAAGGAACGAACACAAAGGGATGGCGAGACAGAAGGTGAGAACAAAATGATCTTCATGTTTGATCATTTGATCATTCAAATTTGATGAATTTAGGTTTAAGGCCAAGAAAAAAAATCTCAGAAGACCGCCTCGCATTTCGTTCAAGAATTGGTCCGTTAGCACATTATTTTTTTATTCACTTGAAAGATTGGTTTATATTTTTTTTCTGAAAAAAAAGATGAAACCTCGGTCACGAAGCTGCCGATAAATGAGAAAAAAAAAAAGTAAAAAAATGCATTTTAATCCCGCATTTCGCATTAGCACCACTCCCAAAAAATCATTTCGCATTGCCTTTTCACAATTTCTTCTGAGACAAATTTCCTTTTGTTGCCTAATAGTCTAATAGCCTAATAGCCCCAATAATCATTACCTACTATCTCCCATTAGCACAAGAAAATTACTTGAAACACGCCACTTATAGTACCTTCTCGTGAAGTGTAACGACATACCCTTAACAAACAACTGCTCATTAGCCCAAGTGGGCACAGTGATAGGCTCGTACTCTCCATGCGTTTGGAGCGAGTAACGACTTTTACACTGTTACTCGCAATGTTGGAATAAATACTTTTTACCACTTTTTATGGAAAGATTCTTACAGTGTGAGTTATTTATGATGTATAGGGTGAATATCGCCACACTGCTTGATTGATCAGTCTCTTCCGAACAGATCACCATGGACTTAGTCCACAATTAACCCTTTAAGAACTGTGTCCTTAGCCTGAAAGGAAAAGGGGGTATTTGAACAGCAGATTTGAGGATTTTTGTTACAATTTGTCACAGATAACACATTTTCGGGTGATTCCATGCATCGAAATGTTCAGTAGTACTGTTTTAAATATCAGTCAGTCACTAATATCGAGTATGGCCACCCCGGGCATGAATCAGTGCGTCAAGACGTCGCGGCATATTGTCCACAAGGCTGTTTATGATGTCAATAGGCAGGGCGTCCCACTCATCGGTCAGATCCTGAGCTAACTCCTGTAGAGTTTGAGGAAGATTGCCCCTGTCACTGATGGCTCGGCCTAAGGCATCCCAGCATGCTCTAAAGGGGTCAAATTAGGGGAGCAAGCAGGAAATGGTATCTGCTCCACCCCCTCTGCCTCAAAAGAAAGTCTCACTACAGCGGCCCTGTGCGGCGTGGCGTTGTCGTATTGCAGCCGAAATGTGTTTGCATTAACCCTTAATTCTTGCGTGTGGCAGACAGTGGTATTCCAGAATGTCCATGTACACGACGGCGTTCATGTTTCCATCTGGCACCACTAGTGAAGTTTTTCCTCCATAATGAATACCGGCCCATACCATCAATGAGCCGCCACCATCCTGAGTCGATTCAAGCATACAGTCATCTCTGAGGTTCTCACCAAGTAATCGACGAACCCTTGGTCTTCCATCTTGATAGTCAAGGATGTACCGGCTCTCGTCCATAAACACAACATTTCGCCAGTGTCCGGGCTGTAGTCCTCTGTGCTCCCTAGCCCAGCGAAGTCGATAACTCTGTTGTGAACGGTTGGGTGTGGACATTTGGTCATTCGTCTTGCTCATTTATGTTGAAGTAATCTCTGATTTACAGTTTGGTGGGAAACGTTGATTCCATAGTGTCTTCTTCAAAAACGACGAAGACGGCTCGTCGCCATTTTCCGGGCTCTACGGCACAGATTAAGCAGTCGGCAATCATCTCGTCTGGTAGTCAATCGTGATCGTCCTGAAGATTTTCGTGGCCTCAAATGACCCACCTCTCGATGATGTCTGTACGCTGTATGTACAGACCGTACTCTGTGATATCCCGAGGAAATCAGCGACTTTGGCTTGTTTGTACCCTTCCCGTTGGAGTGCAAGCACTCTTCAACGCATTGACAATGCCGTTGGGCGAGGCATAGCCTAGGGAACCTCTGTGTCAGTTTGTACACAGGCTTGGAGCAGGGAAATGGAACAAACTACAGACGTATGTCATTTTATAGCTCCCAACAAAAGGCATTGTTACGTAATTCAAAATTATGCATGGATTCACTTCACCTGGGAAGTGGGGACTCATTATGTAATCCTTTACCTACTCTAATATGATTACTGATGCGTTCAAATAAAAATACGTCTTAAAATTGGGTCTGAAAACAATATTCCAACTTTATGAACAACAGTGTACATTTGAGGTTTATGCGGGTGAAGATGCATAAGAGACCTAATGCCTCACTTTCCACACAAGAAGCACGCATCCCAATACATCCTTGAAAACCTGAAATCTATCAATGTAGTGGGTAGGTCCATTCATTGGCAGCTATTGGGACCACTAAAATGATCGTATACCTTTGCGTAGCTTAATTTACGTTTGACGTAAATTAATCAGAGAATTTGATCGTCTCTATTGTGAGCTCAATTCTTCTAGAAATGTCCTTTTATTTCAAGGGTTTCTTGAGATGCTTGCAAATTATGAATATAATTTTAATATTAATAATAATAGAGACAAAAAACGTAATAGTATAGCAGCAGCAGTAGCAACAGCAGAGGTAGTAGAAGTAGTCCTCACACATCTGTGTTGTGACGTTTGGGGATGGGAACAAGGATCCGGAAACGTCGCCTGTACCAGAAAAATCGGCATGAATTAGATATTTTACTCAAAGGACATTTAATTTGACATTGCGTCAAAAAGTTTAGGAAACGCTGCGTGTCAGTATATTAGTAATCGTAAAGAACGATAGAGAGTTAACTCACTAACATTCGCCCTATGTTGTAGCGGATACGCTTTAGTATGATTTATTAAGTAAACGTATAAGTTTCTGAGCCTGACGTTAATTTCTGGTAAGCATTATAAATTGGATCGTTATGTTTCCATCAGATTTCCGATTTTGTTATGGCTGTGTTAATTTGAAGTGGAAAATCGATTTCTTTGAGGTAGTCACGGAAATGGGTGCGTGCTGAGCAAAGTTTAGAAATCGCTGAGTGACTGACTAACGACTACAGCAATGTTATAATATATACATGGGTGCATTTATGAAAATAAGAGCCACAACCTCAAAATAATTCCATGAAAAAATGTAAGCAGAATTTGGTAGTATTTGCCATTGGAAAACCATACTAAAATTTACGAAAGTCTAACAATCGTAAAGCAGTGGATAGGGGGAAAGGCTTATACGGGGGTCAATATGTGAAAAGGGTGAGAATGCGTCAAAAAGTAATGTTCATTATGATTGAAATTTGAAAAAAAAGTATAGTTTGCCCTATCTGCGGGTTGTATCTTCAAGGTCACAATGGGGACAAATTTCAAACCCATTGGATTGTTTTACAAATTATGTCAACTTGTTCGTCTAGTTATACATAAAAAACATATACAGTAGCTACTATGTCTATGTCATTTTGTTATTTAATTACAATGTATTGGGGCTATGGGAGGTTACAAGCCAAACAGTCTGAAAGTCACATATTAAACTTTCAAACACATATTCAGTATACATTTTTCTTATTTATCATGTTAATTGACATGCCCTGAACAAATTTGACACCAGTTTACACAAAATCGGACCATTTTGTAACATGTTTACCGCCATGACGTGAACTGAACAATATGGTATATATTTTAACAATGATTTTAGCAATAACTTGTAAATTACCCCGGTACAAACTTTGCCCCTTATTGTCTCTACTTTCCATGTATAGATTTTCTTAAATTTCCGAGTGTGTACGAAGTACCAATCACGAAACGCCAAGGCACCGATGATTTGAACTATACTATTTTGATTTAATGTTCATATAAACCCCAGACAAAAATCTAAATTGAATGCATTCGAGCTATTGTATTAAAGTCGGCACGTAAACTGCGTATAGGTTAACGGGATTCTAGGTCTAGACGATATTTGACTATTGCCAGTAGCGTATCTAGACATTACCAGTTTGGCGGGGTGTGATGGAGAAAAGTTGAAATAGGGGGTAAGATTTATTATTTCATTTGGTGGCGTTAGGGGAGCAAGATCCTGGTCGGGGAGTATATTCCTCTCCCAAACACTTACCTCTTTCATATCCGAAATAATAGTTATTTTTGTAAAATATACTCCATGACAAATCTGCCCCACTATCTACTATAAGCTTTAGAAGAGAGAAAAAAGCGGAATTCATTTGAAATTAAATTTAGAATTGTAATAAATGTAACTTTATACCACAGGGATTCGAACCGGAGATCAATTGCAATAGAAGTAAATACCTTAACTATTATACCACACACGATCTACACAATGTTGAAACATCGTAGTGTTCATGTACATAAACAGGAAATGTTTTCTAGAGCAAGATAATCGTTTAACCGAGAAACCTACTTTTACACATTCTGTGCCGTTTGAAAGAAACATGAAAATCGCCCTTTTCAAATCGAATAACCTTGCTTTGCCTGTTCGGACAAGTATAAAGAAGATTTCTATACGTTTGGAACAATCTTATTTAATTACAAATGATACGAACGCACGTCATTACGTAATTGAGTTATACGGGTGAGTGATTGCACTTATGGTTTTAGATACGTTGCCCCTTTGATGATCCATCATAAACAGCCATTACCGTTCTTCAGATATATCAAATTTGCATATCAATTACCACAAATTGATTCCGATTGATACCTTAAGGGAATGCACTTTAATGTCCCTGACATTAGTGTAGCGTTTCCGACATACGCATTGCTTAGGGCAGTTTAAGTAATGATTTCATAAGCATAAACTAATCTGGGGAAAATTAGCAGTTGTATTAAGGGGAACAACGTGCTCAAAATAATATTAATACTAGTGCAAGGAGTAATATCTCTTCGTGGGCAGAGATATATCATAACAAATTTACCAAATGTGACGCGATGATGTATACTAAATACGCAGAGGGTAATTCTGTCTCGAGGGCTACTGTGACACTAAAGTAGTGGTTGTATGTAACATCTCCCAAGCCTTTGATTTGCTTTTACCTCAAGCAAGTATTGATTCTAAGTTATTAGTCGGATAAGGTTGTCACCGACACACGTATTTAAACGATGTTAATTTCCCAACAGCGTTTAATGAGAGAGTGCTGGGAGGGGGTAATTCTGTTATTACCAAAACATAACTAGCATAAGTACAACTTCTAAAGTATTTTGGCTTCAAAGCGGTAAATGCAACTGGCTACATATATATAAAAACCGTACTTTAGTCCATTACGTTATCATTTGGACTGATAATTAACCACTTTCCCACGCGTTTAAAAATGCATACACTAATCATGCGTAGTTTTTAAGTTTCAATCAATTTATTTAAGAATCGAATCGAAACAAAGTACACACACTAACTTGCGATTCATAATTACAAATAAATCAAATTGAATGTCAAACCTTTTCAAACATATGATATTCCTCACATTCCATGAGTGTTAAAAACATTTGAAATTCATTGGCTATCAATATGCTCAAATGACTGCCATAAGAAATACAAATGGCGGTCAAAATGCAATTTTTGACTAAAAATCGACTAAAAATCGTGTATTTTATATGGATCTGTTAGCAATCTTGAATTTTCCAGTGTGTTAAGAGAATCGTAGCTCTATTAATTGAGTAATAAATATTGAAATACAAATTTAGAGAACGAAATAATTCCGAACAATACGTTAAGTAATACATTATCTAATTTCCTAATATCAGCCACTTTGATTTTTAGCCGCCATTTTGCGAAACAATGATAGCCCTATATGCGTTCTTGTAGTAGCTCAACAATAAGATAAATCATAAGAATAAACTTATGGCAATCCATCAAGTAGTGCGACGTTGTGGTGGCCATTTTTTTTTTAAAATTCTTCGTAAATTTGAAAATTCACGTTCTCAAAAGCAAAGAGCAATTTGTTGTAAATAAAATGGGAATTACCAAATTGTGTGTTGTGTTTGAATTTCTCAACGGAAAAAAGACGTAGGTTGTTTTTAGCCATTTTTTTTTTTTTTAGTAAGAATTTGGATTTGGTTTGACCGCATATGGTTTTAAGTCAAAAATATCATGGTAGCCTCAAAAAAGACTTTTGTTATTTTGTAAGAAGTACAGTAGTATATGACAAACACATTTATTTAATAAAAATACTAGTAAAATATGTGGTAGGAAAGTGATTAGTTATGACCTTGGGATGTACCTGTTCTATAACGGTAAGTATGATTTAAATAATACCCATGTTCCACGGTGTTGTATCGGGTATTTGCCGGTTGCTTCAGTAGCGAATGCTATGAAATTGCACTGGCAGCAATTTGTAAGATGGCAGCCATCTAGGGTATATAATCTGATATTAAATGCCCGAATCACGTATCACTGATGGCCAGCGGTTTAAAATGACCAAATGAAAAATTCACGAGCGACAAGGTAAGCAATTGTGTAGAAAAAACAGGAACACTTTTAACAAATATCTGGGGACAAAATTGAAGATGTGAAACTAATATTAATTTGAAGGGGAAAAATAAGTATAATAAACAGAGTTGGTCAGGTCTTAAAGGCCTATTACAATACGAAAAGAGCTGTTATGACTATGTGGTCACTATTTTTTTTTTATAGGTTCCAGTAATAAAAAAAAAAAATCCCCCAGACTAGATTTTCTTAAAAAATCATCTGTTACATATGGCCCCACTTAGAAGTATTGTGTCATAAAGCATTCTTCAGCGCGAATTAGATACAGCTTCATCCTCAGTAAAATAAAACATTTCAATGTTCTAAAGGTATGAGAGGTGTGAGGGGGTAAATCATATCGCGCACGGAAATGTGGTATGGGAGTGAACGCGGGTGTGCGGAGTAACTGCGCACATCGGTAATGGGGACAATTACTACATGGTCAGTCGTAAATGAGGCATGCATCAAAGTTCTACCTGAGGTCAGCAATACTAAGCGACAAAGTGTCAAAAGCGTGACTTGAATAATGGATCTTTCTTCGCCATATGAAAATCTAAAAAAAAATTTCGTCGATTGTCATAAATTCCACGATGTGAAGGAGCTCACAGAGAAAGACAGCGTTATCAGAAGTGCCCTTCGTAAAACTCTCAAAAGCGTGGAATTGCTCTCTCTCTCTCTAGCTCTCTCTTTTCTGTAGGGGAACCTTTTTTATTTTAGTGTATTTGCACTCTTTTCGAACTGGTTTACACGAGTTTCACTCCTTTTAAAAGTGAGTTTGAACTCATTTGTAGTTAGAGGAGTCCAGCATGCTAGATAGCTTTTTCGTTTATTCCCTCGAATAGCTTTCGGTATTAAATTGAACTTATCGTTTTTTACATTGGCACCTGGGAGGAACTAGATTCGAAATCTTTTTTCAACAGAGCAATTTTGTACCAATCGTTTCTTCATAAAATTCACAGAGTTGACTCACGGAATTGTTCTTTCTGTGAAAATTTCCTGAAACCATTTTCACTTATTTTGTTAATGTGAAAAGGTTCGCCACTTGTGGGAGATTTATGTTTTTTGATTAATAGTGTTTCTGGGGAAATTTTATTGTTTTTCAAATGTTGAAAAATGTTTGGGGTCACAGATCCTCAGAACATGATGATTGTATTAATTTTTTCTATTTCTGTGCTTGAAATTGTGATTCACAGGTGTAAATTCCAACAACAACCCCATTTTTGCCACCCCAATTTTGAATTTAGTCGATTAAGAAGAATAGTGAGTATAGAATTTGCTGAAATAAAGGGAAGCTTAGACACCACTTTACTTTACTTGAGCCCGTGCTTAATTCTCATTCAGTCATCAATTTTTCTTTGAGTAACATTTACCATGGATTATGTTGTCTATGTGATCTTCAGTTGAATGGATGGTTGTACAGATGTGTGTGAGGTTTTTTTGTCGCTGTCGCTTGTCCCTCTTCTAGTTTTTTGTGCTGTTGTGTTTGACCTTGTTTTTGTCAGTTTTTGAAACCCTTATTAAGCTATAACTGTGTTCATCTTGATCCACCTCAAATTGCTTGCTTATCATGGTACCAGGTACTATGTAGTGTTTGGTTTTTGGATGTGATGCCCTCATTACCTTACCACTGCCTGGTCATTTGGAATTTGCCTACATCATCCAGTCACATCTCTGATTCCAAAATAATACTTGGTACCAAGCATATTGTACTCTTGTAAATTAATGAATAGTTATTTCACTCTCATTGTATGTATGTTACAAGTACATATCTTGTGTGGTTGGGTCTGTTGGACCATTACCGTATGTTTTTCTCCTCCTCTGCCAAACCAAGTACAGGTAATAAAAATTGAAGAAAAAAAAAAAGAAAATATAAAATGCAAAAAAATTAACTTTAAATCTTCTAACATTGACAAGTTATTTTCTTATTCCAGTCTTCCAGAAGACGATTCAATTTTGTATAGTAGATATTAAACTTTCGATAGCTGTAAAAATATTGTTTCCATTCTGGTGTCTTTGTTATTCAATGATACTTAATTATTTACCCACCCACCAAAGGCGTAACAGGCGTCACTTGTTGGGGGGGGGGGCAAATTCCTTGTTTTGAGGCAGATTTCCCAGTTAGAAGTGGTTTAGAGGTAGATTTTCCTGGGTGGAGGTGAATATTTCCTGATGAGCAGGCATTAAACGGCTGCTTTAGCATGTTTTTCAAGCTTTTCTTCCTGGCCAAAGCTCTCTGTGATGACAACCTGCCCCCTACCCCTCCCCACCTGTTTACGCTACTGCCATCCACTATAGGAGAGGGTCCTTTAAAGGCATAATCGGTGATTTGATAAATCAGATAATCTAAAACAAGTCTTCATAAATCAGATTTTTGCATGCATAGGTGTCCTAACACACCCTACAAATGATAAGACTAAAAGCAGCCTAAGGACAAAAAAATAGTAATTATTTTCCGTACGGATACTACAGCACGTAACTGAGTGAAGATTCAAATCTACGAATAATGCTGTTTTCTCCCTTTTCTGTTAATTTTTCAGTTGGAAAAAGTAATTTATGGGACTGCCGCAGACTTTGTCTTCGTTTTTAAGTTATCCCTATACATTTCATTTTTTACTCTTTCGGTGGATCACTGATTCTGTCTTTAACCTAATTACCGGATACTACTATATTTATTATCACGAAAAGAGGCAAGGGATTTGCTCAAATAAGAGCACCTGAAAGTTAGACATGACAAAATTAAGGGGAAGTACCGGTGTGAAAGTAATTATAGTCCGCCGGGAGCCACAGTCCGGGTTCTATAGACGACAACGGAATAAAGCGTGAAACTAATGTTGCGTGAAGAGTCAACTGAATCGAGTGCCCAATTCTTTACCGTTGTAGCCGGACAGTAAGTACGGCGGACTATAATTACTTCTACACCGGTTATGATCGGACATGGGATAAACCTTGTCACAGACGGGTTCTTTTTTCGTTTAATTTGCATCTTGATAAAGGAAGACAGTGGAGCGAACTCTTTATTTCACTGCCAATTGATCCAGGCACAAAGGGTATGTAATCAGGTGCGTTACACGCAGCAATAACTATCACCAGACCCATGGATGGAGCTTGGCCCTGACCCTTTTGTAGTATCATCTTTGCTGCCTGATTCCTATAGAGTCTTATTTCACACCTCCGCTAATACCACAATTGCAACGACCTTTGTTATACAGCAATGCCAAATCTCATTCAGTCCCAAACTCTGCAAAAAACCGTCACACTTCCGTTCAAAGTTCTTTTGTAACATGCACTAGAGCTATGGCAAGCCTTGAAGCTGGTGTGTATCTACTTAATCTGACTGTTTTAAAAATGATATCATACTCTTTGGGAAAATCTTGCGCTGTTACATCATTAGGGTACAAATATCAATAGAAGTGTGTTTTTAATCACCCGAAAACGCCCGCCGAACCGAATTTGCTCAGCGAAGTTTTTATACTTCCTTTTCACTCAAGTTTAGGGATTTCGAGGCAATTTTAGTGCAAATAATAAAAAAAAATAATAGATCAACAACCACTGGTTTAAAAATCATCAAAATGTCACCAAAACATTCCAATTTTACGTACAGCTACAAACGTGTCAAATTGAGAGGTCAGAGAATTTAGTTTAGATCCCGTTCCGTTATTAAAATGTTTTCAGATGTAAGTGTTTTCCCCCAGGTGAAAGGACAGGAGTGGTAAAAATGGCCCGGGTGAAAGTAAGTATAGTCCGCCGGGGAGCCACAGTCGGGCCAAATAGACCGACAACGGAATAAAGCGTGAAATACACTAATGTTGCGTGAAGAGTGTTACTGATCAAGTGTCCAGTCGTTACCGTTGTAGCCGACTGTGAGTACGGCGGACATCAAGTCTTCTTACACCGGGGCAGGGAAAAGATTGAATCCTTTGACTGCCATGCCTGTCAGGTAATAATCAATAATATCAATTTTCCATTGATCACATCGCATGGGTAGAGATCGTTGATCGGATAAACTGTTATAAATTGGACAACTTTAATACATCATAAATAATCAATCAATGGGTTTGTGACCGAAACCAATACTTCCCAACAACAAAAACTATTCTTACACAGTGTCAACGCTATTGTTGATCCTTCGCCGCGCATTCTCGCCCGTTAGATCCATCAATATTCATTATTATGTAGATATATTCATTCATTTAGATTTCATTTTCAATGTACAGGTGTTTTATAGGTTTGGACTGATATTGGACAATGCTCAGCCAGTGCTTACAACTTTCAATGTAGACTTTGATATCAACCTTGAGATGTACATAAATCGATCAGCGAGAATGATAACATTGTATGGTTATTAAGGCTTTTCTTGCATTGGGAAATGTGGCTATGGTGTATTAGAATCATAAATAATACAGAAATGAACAAATCTTTCAGGACAGAAGGCTAAAAAACCCTTATGGTGTACATGCACGAAACGATAAAAAGCACCAGTACCTTTGGTAAATGTTTTTAGACGATAAAGAAAAGAGAGAAAAAAGGTGATTGGTTGTTTAATTTCAATATAAAAACATAACAACAAACGAAAGCCGCTCAATACATAAACGTGAACTTTAAAAGGAGCAAACAGGACCAGTGCAGGGACTTCAGTCAGCATATTTGATGATCGAAAACATATTTCTTTCGTCATTGTATAAATTCTGTAATATAATTGAACTAATGATATAATGTTAAATATTCATGAGGGTGTAACCGAAATTAATTTTTTTTTTAAATTTCTTAGAAAATTAAAAAAGCACCGTCGAAGGTCAATACTATAGTTCGTTGCATGGTATAAATATTCCTCAGATTGAGATATAATGCAAATAGTATCAGGTACCCCGGTTATCCCAGTTCTAGTTTGTAGCTTATTGACACTAACTTGCTACAACTATATTAAGCTTTCTTAAATATGCAAAATGTTTGACAACGTTTTAAAAAACAAAACACCTAACCAATGAGCAAGGGGCTAACTAATTTGTCACAATTTGTATGATAAAAGGTTTTGCAGTGAATATTAAAAAGCCGTCGTTTTAATAATAGTGGAAAATGGCTGGAAGCTAATAACGCGCTTGGTTGTATAGTGAATCCATTTCAAATTTTCCATTTCTGTTAAAGTTCAAAAGTGAATACTCTTCATTAAGTGATAGTAGCTCGATCTTTCTTAGATCTGCACAAATTTTATACCATTATTAAAATAATTTTGTAGTAATTGTAGCAACGAAGCGGTAAATTATTAAAAGGGACCCGGGGCCCGATCGTATAGCAGAGTCCACAGAGCCCAGCAATTTTACGGAATTGGTCACCAGCATTTGATATCAGAAGAAAGCTACATTTTTCTAATGACCCTTGAAATCTTAGAGCCAAAGGATGTTTGGTTTGGAAGTTATACGAAAAATGTGCCCCCATTTTGGTCGACCAAATTAATTTTACCACAGTAGGCCTACTCTACGTGGCTTCTTACAATACTCCACGTTTTTAGCTCTCGCTATCAAAAACGGATGAAAATATCGGCGAGAAAAGTTAACAGATGGAGTTTTGGAGTGAAATCAATCTATCAAGATGAAAAACTCCGATCCTTAAATGGGCCATCCCCCTTTAAAAAAAAAACAACCGTGTTTAATGCATGTCAAGGTAATAAAACGATTGGTCTTACCTCAGATAAGCAACTAAAGTATCGGTCAGTTACCGTTATTATATTACTTTTTTCTCATTCACATTTTCCAAAACTATTAAAAAAGACAGATGATAAAAATACAGATGAAGGAGTTTTACATGAATGTTATTAGCTGTTCAATATGTATCCCATTTTGTCAAGTGATTGAGTTGGCATGGCGACAGCTTGTGAGTACAGATGAATAATTGCAGAGAAAGGACCATCGTCAAACTGTCCTATCCAGCAGTCCGAAGTTAAAGACAACACAATACATGCTTGTATTACATGGGGATATTTTAATGAAAAGAAAGAACAGAATGCAACGCTGAATTAAAAGGCTAAAATTGTAACGGACGGGGACAAATGAAAATGAAAACTTTGATAACAATCATTTAGGGAGGGGTCATTATTTACGCCAGGGGGAAAATGGAGGATTTGAGGGGGGGGGACCGAAAAAAATTTTTAGAGAGAAACCGTGAAATTTTTCATCACGCAGGATGGGGGTGAACAGAACTTTAAAGGGGAAAAAAAAATGCCGACAAAAGTTTGAAATCCTCCATCCCCCCCCTGGCATAGATAATGACCCCTCCCTTAACTTGCATGATGAAGGCTTCTTTGTATGTTTTACGGAATCATATCACATCACTTCATATATCCTGGATATTAATGTGATATGATATCATCATATGATATGAATCATATCAAATCATACCAATTTAATATCACAAAATAGCAAAGTTAAAGAAAAGAATATAGCGCTTCTAAAGTGCATCCGAACGAATTTGCAATCTAAGGGAGTGCGTTTTACTCTATCGAAATGCATACAACAATCAATCTAAGGGTGCAATATTTGACTTTAAAAAGGGAGTAAAATATCTCTTTTCATAGTGAAATTTATTCCATTGGAGTGATCACTGTTGACAATTCATGATAAGTGAATTATCATTCATTTATATTGGCAGGGTATGATAAATTATATTAAATGTACGAAATAAACAAATGTATATATAGGGCCAATCTATTGGTAACACATTTTCCATTTCATCATTCAGTCTTGCCTGACTTCTCTTCGAAGAGTCACTCACAGGAGACACCGGATGAGCGTTATCCATTGATCTATCAAGTGGATTGGTCGCTCAACAGTAATTGTGTAACTGACAAGTGAAGCCACAAGTGGACATTTTGATCCGGACATGTCTGTTCAATGAGCGTAGTGCAATAGATGATACTCTTAGGGACCTACCTTTAGGATGAGTATGGAAGCTATTTGTGTTGTTGCTCTTGTTATTTAATTGTTTTTACGATTATGTTTATACATTTTTAATTTGTTTTTTGTTTATTTGTTAATGGCGTTCTTCTTAATTTTAGAGGGACAAAATGTATATGCCCTAGGTATATTTAAACATGTCAAAACTGGTTGTGGAAGATAACCAAATGATATGTTAAAAAGAGTAATGTCGGGATACAAATAATAATTAAACTATTAAATGAAAATCCTGCAAATTGTAAGAGACCTGTGATTATACTCTATTCATAAACTCTATACTTATGTGCTCCGAGTCAAAGGTATATCTGTAACGTCTCTAGATGAAATCTTACGATCACCGCAAAACAAGAGGTAGCGTCATTTTTCTTGTTAGATCTAGGGCCAATTTCACCCTAAAACAAGGCAGGGGTCCGCTCAGAAGTGCAATTAAATGCAGTTAAAGGACGTTAGGGATGTAACATTTCTTTCAGTCAATGTGACTTTACCATTTCAGCTGAATACCCTCTCTACTTCTACAAACCAACAACGACTTTCTCATTCACATGTCTTCAAAATAAAAACACATTTATCCTCTTGGGTATTGTGTACTTGTCAATATACAAAAACATGATTACAAAGAGAAAACCAACAACCAATTTTAAGATCGATGCCATATGGTCCCCTTTAAAAAGCAAAGACATGTTCAACAAAGAATGTTTTTCAATTTCCGGATTTACCATTGCTTTGCATCAACATTCTTCAGGGAGTTACGATAAAATCTTGTAAAAACACACGCGTGCTAGCACCAGTAAGTATTTCCATTATCTCAAGAACATGAAGATGAAATTTATCGTTCAAAGTTTATTCAATATCGCTGTCTTTATCGAGCTCCTCCTCAAATTGACGAGTTGATTAATCAGAGCAACCACACTTTATCAGAAACAAGGAGGAAATCAAAATATTATCCCGATCAGCTACCAAGAAATCACTTTCTGTAGTATGTTGTTTTTAAACACCGCATGAAAAAGCGATTTATCTATTTTACTCTTTTTTTTAATTTTAGATACATATTGCCTGTTTATTTTTAAATTCAATACGTTTTATTGTAATCCTATAAACCAATCTACTTGAGTAAATCGTAATCGTCATTTTTCAGGTGGAAAAACGAGCATAAAGATATCATGTCATATCCAAGAGGGAAAAGTTTAAAAGCTGTATTAAGTTAGCTTTATCCAAAAATCCAGCTTCGAGCTTAGTCAAGCGGATTGCAAACTCTTCTGGTTTTGGTTAAAACGAGTTACAATGTAAATTGTGTACTGATCTGATTGATAAGGTTTATTTATTTGTATTTAAATTCAGGTATAAGGCAATAGATAAGTTCAACAACATTTACTTGAAAAAACAGTACCTTTCAGAAAAAACAAGGTGCTATCTATAGAGGTCCCAAAATGAATGTAATGCCTTTATTGTTTCTGAAAATGTCAGCCTCATTCATCAAACCAATCTTGACCCTTTCTGTCGCATAAATTGTAACTCGGAAATCAGATTTTTCGTTCTTTTTTTAGATGGCGAGTCATTTGCAGGAGCCATCTCGACACCCACCGACAGGCTTGTTGACTCTTTGACGGATTTGCTTAGGCTGATTCTGAATATATGGTATACAAAGCCAAAATTGGAACCAAAAAGAATGAAAAACAAAGACAAAAGTGATCTCTAAGAGAAGCAAGACAAAACACAAGACGCAATGTCTTCTATCCAAGAGCAAGTTACACACCATAGTTGGCTTCTTCCCTTTTCATTGAAATTGTCACTGCTTTTCAGTCTGAGTGATCACAAACTGAATCACCTTGTTGCTTTTGAAAAAAGGTTTACCTTGGTTCACTTATGGCAATTGAACCCTGCTGTTACACAAGTATCAGAATATTCCTAACTTTTGGTGAAAAAATGTGACGGGCCCCACACTTACCCGCATCTATGGCAGAGTGACAGTTTTTGACATGATACTATACTGACGTCATTCTGATATAGTGCTAGGCAGTTGGTACTTTATTTTGGAGCCAATGGAAAGAAAGGGACCACAGCTATCTATAGTTTCCACAGTCAAGTGTCTATGGCACGTTTCAGCATCATACTAGTGCTTGTTGTACTTTTCTTTCCTTTCTCCCGAAAAGGGGCCGAGGCTGGTTCCTCTTCCTCATTTAATAATCACTTTCGGATCACTCGTATTGTTTACCCATACCTAACTCCTTTGTGTTTGTTTTTGTTTTTTTGTTTGGTTTGTGTTTTTTTTTTTTTTTTTGGTTTTTGTTGCATGAAAAGAACATAATTCACAATAATTAACTCATTTGGCAGCGGAGAACGGGCTAAGTAGTAGGGGGCGCAAAAAACACACTTCGATAGACGATGGTTAAGGAGGCTCCATTTTGTCTGTGAGAGATAAAACCAAGTGCGACGGCAATACCTATTCAACATTATTTGGCCATAATCAGGCTGATTAATCCAGTCAATCTGCCTGAAACATCCGAATTTTGCATTCTTTCTTGGACTGCAAAAACAACCAGAAACAAAACACCCATTTTTTAGCGAAATGTAAACCGTTTCTTTAACGCTTAGCATGCGAATGTCGAGTGCGCTTGACAACCCGCATTAGTTTTTGTAATTTTTGTTGTGTGTGGTTAAAAACTTCCAAATCAGCCTAAAATGCATTTCAAATGAGTACAAGCAAGCCTAGTTTTTGTGGTGTTTTGGTTTTTTTTAGTTTAGGCTGGTTTTCCCCACATGTAATATTTGGGAAAACCACAGTGGCGTAAATTTCTTTTTGACATTGGGGGGGATGGGGTGTGAACGAAAATTTATGATGAAACATGGTTTGGCCTGTCAAAATCCATTACTCTCACATGTGTGCGTGGAGCGCGCTAAAAATTTTGGCATTTGACCTAAAAGCCTTAAAGTAAATTGCAACTATAACAAAATGCGCGCGAAGCGCGCGGAAATTTACCAATTGTAAGCTCTATTTATGGTAAAATAGAGGTTATTTTGGTCAAAAACACATGAATAGGTATCACATTGGGGGGGGAGAAGCCCATTGACCATCCCCCCATCAAAATATGGGGGGGATATATCCCCCCAGCCCCCCCGGGATTTTACGCCTCAATGGAAACCATCTAATGTCACGTATGTGCTATAACTTATGCGCAATTGCACAACCTGAGAGAGTTAAGGGGACATAAAGACATCTAAAATGTTTTCCTTGTAACTGATTGTTACAATGTGATATCTTGGGATCATAAACACTTATCTTGTATCTGCTCAGAGGTCTTTGGCGATAAATTAACCCTTCTTCTTTACATGTAGTCTACCGTATTGGAGTGTTTCTTCTTTCCCGAAGTGTCTACGTTCAGTTGAAATGTAAAGAAAGCCGACCTATCTACAGCTCTTTTTGCCCTCTAATCAGGCTGCTTGTGCTTACCCATGGTCTAAGATCCCAAAGTCATTCTTAACGTACGCAATATTTTCGTGCTTGTATTGTCGTAATGT
>JAMKCH010061867.1:0-106205 GCA_023653785.1 Ophioderma brevispina
CTCAGATCCCAAGAGGGAGCTAGCTTTCGGGTCAGGAACAGACGCCTTACAGGAGTCAATGGAACGAACCAACATCACCGAAGGACGACCCAAACAACCTTAACTGTGGGAGGCTGAGCTAGCCGACAGAAAAATCCAGACAACGGACAATCGGAGACAGCTAACAAAGCCTCAAAATAAGCGAAAAATCCCACCTCAGGCTGTGAGCCGGAGAGGGACGATTCAGGCCGCGACTCGGAAGTAGACAGAACCACCGAGGAAAGAATGAGGCAGACCCTCCGCAAAACCGGGAGCAGCGCACCAGCACTGGCAACCGAAGAGCAGTCAAATGCTAGATTAATAATAAACTAGCACTCCCTCAGATCGAGCCGAGTCAAACCTGCCCAAAAAGTAGACCAAGTGGGTAAACCACCGAGAAGTCTACCAGAGGGGAGAACCCAGAGGCTAGCTCTGCAGAAACACGAGTCGAAGCCCCGAGAGGCGCCCGAGTCGAGAGCCCACTAACTGCTCGGGGAAACCCGAGCAGAAGCCACACCAGTGGTGACTGTCAGCAGAGAGCAGGTGACAAAGTCGTAGAAGGACAGAATGACCTAACAAGCGGAGACTTCTGGACGGCAAAACGACAAAACGGGTACTCGGAGGGTAGGTCAACGAAGTCCCACTTAGCCAAAACCTGCTACGGGCAGAAAGGATCACCAAGAGGCCCTTGACATCACAGTGGCTTCGACCCAAAATCTCCCGAGGAGAAGAGAGTGAAGAGAGCCACCGGAGAGGTGGCACCCGGAACGGGACGGAGATACCGAATAAGGATCACCAACGGCTCGAGAAAAAGGGAGTAATCACTCGACAACCAAACTCGAGACGCCAGACATGGAAGAATGACTCACAACAGGGGTATACGCCCCAGAGACATTCCCGCCCGGGAGCGAGGAGCTCCAAACCGACTAAAAAGATCAAGTCACAGACTCAAAGAGGGGATAAAAATCCCCAGTCGGAAGTGGGCAGACCATCATGTCAAGAGCTCCCAGGTCGTAAAGACAGGAGCCAGAGCAACCGAACGTGCCCCCAGGACCCCGAGGGTACTAAGGGGAAAGCACAACATCCAGTCGCACACGGCGGGAAGACAAGACCAAGCCAACTGCCAGGCACAACTGAGAAAGCCGCCAGTGAGGGCGAGTTCGGAGAACCCACCCAACAAAGGATACCCCGGCGCGGGGAATCCCTCTAGGCAGCACAGTTGAGACAGAAGGCGTGGCAAAGAAAACCCGCAAGTGAAGAGGATCGAGAACAACGGAAGCCTGAAAACCGCTGGAGAGGAGGGGGAAACCCCCTAAGACAGACCCCGACGAATCGGGAGCACACCCAGGGCCTGAAGCCCGGGAACCGCGCTAGGCCCGACGAGCCCCAACGCTAGGCCCGGACGAGCCCCAACGCTAGGCCGGAACAAGGCCGACGCTAAGCCCGTATGACGAGCCCCAAAGAGGGGCATCGTCGAGCCGACCCAAAAACCGTGTCCAGGTCCCCCCGAGGGAGATAGCGGACCAGGGTAGTCAGCTGGGAGCCAAAGGAATGTGCGTGAACTGTCAAAGCCACCCTAACTCCGACAAACGGGAGAAGGGATCCCCGGTCAAGACACCGACCCAACAGAGGCGAGGTCCAGGCGAAGTCCGAAGACATCAAGGGCTAGGAGTTAGGCCGGGGAGCGCGGGTAAGGTAGGCAGCTAGAGCCAAACCAACAGCGCACAGGACGAACAGAGCCCAGAGGGGGCGAGGGCATCCACCGGGGGGAGCCAAGCCCAATGAGGGAACACGAGAATCAGCGTCAAGACTGAATAACCGAAGCCCGAGACCGGCAAGAAAGGACTAGGCCCGAGGGCACCAGCCGCATGTAGGCCGAGGTCTCGCGCCAGCACAAAAGTGAGGGCAGAGGGCAAGAAGAACAGCCAAGGCGCAATGAGCAGGTTCCCATACGGGGTGTAAGGCAAGGAGAAGTACATAAAGCCCCTACCCCCAGGCCTAGGCCGGGCCCAGTGAAGCCCCTGGAGGGGCCCCGAAACGAGCATAGGCATAGGCCTCATAAAAAACCCGAAGGGGCCAAGGTAATACACCAAGCAGCCAGGGCATTAGCCTAGGCCAGGCCGACAAGGGCCCAGCAAGCTGCGAGGGAAGAACCAGGCCCAGCTACCCGAATGGAGATAAAGGTCTAAGTCGAGAAGCAAAGCTAGGACGATGAAAGCCCCAAGGCCTAGCCAAAGCGAAGTCAAAAGAACCGCCGGGCTATAGGCAACGACCTCCCGGGACAGCCAGAGGCTAAGGACCCAAAGACCAGTATCAACCAAGGATAGAAACAGGTCTAGACCCCAAGGGGAACAGAGACTAACGCCAGACGGGAACTGTCACAGCCCGAATCGGAAGCGGCGCTAGGCCCAGTTGATCCCCAGGAGGGGAGAAGCGAAGCTGCATCATAGTTAGAGTCCAAGCTCCCCGAGGGAGGACAGCGCCAGGGCTAGGTAGCAGTAAGCCTAAAGCAGAGCCTAAGAGCCAGAGAAGCTAAGGCACTAAATGGCCCAGCGCCTAAACTGGCAGAGACCAGAGGCTCAAGTCCCCGATGGTGCACACGGAGCGGGCCCGGATTAGCACCTCGAAGGAGCTAGGCTACCGGTGGACAGCAACAGTCAGCCGCCAACGAAGCAGCGATCGGGAAGCGGCGGCGACCCAGAGCTGAAAGCCATGGGAGGCCGGGGCCGAGGCATAAAGGCTAAGGTCTCATTCTCGACGAACTGCAAGCTATAGCACGGCAGGATGCCCCCCGTGCCCATGGCCGAGGCGGGCTAGGCACACCACGGCAGGCAGAAGCACCCCGTAGGGGGACCCTGCATGCCGAAACTAGAGCGACGTCAGAGAATGACGCGGTAAACCAGGGACTACACAAGGCTTAGAGGGGCTTGACTGCCAAGGCAAGGCGACATGCCAGCCAGGAGTGAAGCCACTGAAGCTAGGCCGCCCCGTAGGGGAGCCCCGCCAAAGCGCAGACTTGAGTAGACCCAAGAGAACCACCGAGACCTACGGCATCCCTGAGGGGATGCCAGAGAGCCAAGGCGGCGCGACATCCCCACAAGGGAGCCAGGTCGCGGCGCCGAGAGTGAAAGTCAACACCAGGGAAGGTGGACAAACAACACCCGAGCAACAGCCCCGTAAGAGGAGACCAGATGCTGTGTTAAGCCCGGAAATCCACGCCAACAACGGCGGATAAACGGCCACCCGGAAATCAACGCCGATGACGGCGGATAAACGGCCACCATGCCGCGTACCCCTACGGGGAGGAGACGCGGCATAAAGGATTGAATGGTATCCAATCAACCCAAGCCAATCACCTCCGAGAGGTGAGATCGCTATAAAGGGAGTAGTACTCCACGCCCGAAGGCGAGGAGAACAACCCCTAAAGTCCCGGAGCCACGAGCTATACAACCCGCAGAGAGGGAAGATTATAGCGACAGAGGCTAAGCACGGGCACGCAGCGCGCCCTGAAAGGGCATGCTGCAGCCTGCACCGAGTCCCCCGTGGAGGTAAGCCCCGAAGGCTACCCCACGAGGGCCGCCGAGAACGGAAACACCCACTGGGTGCACCGTAACGGCGGAACCGTAGCGGGAACAAGCGCTGGACGAACCGCACCAGTAACCGCACACGGAACCCCGCGTGAGCGGGGACCAACTTGGCGAAGCGCTGCGCGCCCCACCTTGCCCGTGAAGGCCTGGTAGAGCATGCAGCACGAGCAGATTAACCCCGCGGGGCTAGCAGGCTAGCCATGCTGGGGTATGCCGAAGCTGCTGGACCGTAGCGGGAACTAGCGCTGGACGAACCGCACCAGTAACCGCAAACGGAACCCCGCGTGAGCGGGGGCCAACCTAGCGAAGCGCTGCGCGCCCCACCTTGCCCGTGAAGGCCCGGTGATGCACGCAGCACAAGCCAGATTAACCCCGCGGGGCTAGCAGGCTAGCCATGCGGGGTGTGCCGTAACGGCTGAACCGCAGCGGGAACTAGCGCCGGACGAACCGCACCAGTAACCGCGCACGGTACCCCGCGTGAGCGGGGGCCAACCTAGCGAAGCGCCGCGCGCCTCTCCTAGCCCGTGAAGGGCTGGTGAAGCATGCAGCACGAGCCAGATTGATACCGCGTGACTAGCGAGCTAGACACGGGGCGCGCAGTGAGAGCAGTGAACATAAACGACACCCGCGCGCCCCATAGCGGGGCGACGAGGAACCCACCTCAGGGACTGACGAATCAAGCCCCGAGATGGGAACCACGGCAGCGCGGTCGTAGAGTCCGAGGACTCCTTTAAACCACGAGCGCGGGTGTCGATACTGGCGATGGATCGGCCCGAGAGAACCAGGGCGTCACCATAGCCAAATCACACTACCGGACGGGGACTGCAGCAGCCCAATCCCCTAGGGAAAGGGCAGAGCAGACCATGCTAGCCTGCACCGATAAGGCAACGAGCTAAATCAGGCGAGGCAGCGCCGGCGAGTGGTTAGTCAGTTCAAGCCCCCGAGGCGGGGCGGCCGACCAGCATGCTCTGCTATATCGGGATGTCCGCAGCCGCAAAAATCCCCGAGGGAAAAAAGGCCGCAGAGCAGACCGCGCTAGCCTGCTCCGGAGAAGCCCCTAGGGCTAGACAAGGCGAGCCAGCGGCCGGTACGGTAGCGAGGTAGAAATCTCGAGGCGAGAAGAAACGATCCCTCCTACTAACAGCCATGAAGTAGCCGAAGCTACACCACCTTCAGGGGCTCCCCAAAGCAGCGGGTGGGCCGCCTTGGACGAACATCGGAACAGGAGCCCGAATTACCACACCCCCTTTTCCTAGAGAAAATCATAGACAGGGAGGAAACGTGTTCAATGGAGAACCATTGAAAACGGAGAGGCCACCACAAAGGAACAAGCACCAAGCGGAGCAAAAGCAAGCAGAGGCAAGCAACAGCGGAAGCAAGACCGTAATGAACGCACGGAGAGAAAGAGGGTCGCGGGGCGGCGCGGGGTTGAAGCCGAGCCAGAAGGGCGGCGTGTCGGAACGCAAACACCACAAAACAAAGAAAAAAAAGGGTGCCGCGGTTCAAACCGGGCCGCCAACGCGGAGACAAATATACCGTCGCGGTAACAAGTCACACACGGTAAATAAATTTCAAAGCCGTTTTTTCACATATGTTATTAGAATACAACAAGCATGAAGAATAAAATAATAGACACACTCACCCAATTGAACTGTTTTATGATAGTATGCTAACTACAAGAAAAGAAACAGAAACAGGCTCAAAAGAAGCAAGCAATCCAAAGCACGCCAAACGTTGCGGCAATGGCTGCTTTGTTTACCGTCTTTTAAAGCTACACAGATCACAGACCGCACCGGCGCAAAAAAGGATACACAATAAAAGCTCTCGCCGGGTATAAAAGTCGCGTTTTATCAGTCGAATGAGCAGCTATTAAATCAGTATATAATCCAAGTAATATATTCAAGAAGATATGGATAGTAGTAGGAGTATTCCGTATGAGACGACAAACTAGTCCAGTATCCAAAATCTCAGTTAATTTTGGCTTTTAAATATTGCAGAGCTGCGGGTAACACGCGTCCGTTTTGTTAACAGCCAAAAACGGAATTGAGGAAGAGTAAAGGTCGGAAGGGGGTGAACTGGGGTCACTGGTCGACCATTCTCTTTTTTAGGGGTTGTGATTATGGTAATTGGGGCATTTCCACTTCTCAGACGGGAAATGCATATAATTTCAGTCAACATGGTGTTTTTGTAAAAGGGAAAATCAGTTCAGCGTAATGATTTCTGCTGCAGTAGATGACACAAAAACAGTGATGGTGTTGAAAGGCGATTATTTGTATGGTTCGTTAACACCCAATTTGGCCCTCGGAACGGGCTGCAGGATTGCAGACCATGTTTTTTTAAACAGTTGACCAGACAGCCTATTTCAAGCAGTTATACATGAAAACATATGGAAGAACCACTAATTCTTACAAAGAAGTCCAGTTGATGAGCAGCAGCATCTTCAAGAGAGGAAGTCAGAGAAAATGCAGTTCAAAGCTCCGCGATGACACAACTATTAAATAAAAAAGAAAAAGGAATGAACAAGGACTGCCGCTTACTTTCACAACTTGTCCGGATAGCTGTCGGGCTAGTTCCATCTTTTATCCTTGACTTTACATTTTGAACTACTTGACACACACATTAACAATGGAATTGGTGCGGACTACACAGCTGATGAAAGGATCATTTATTAAACGAAACAAAATAAACAAAAATATAACAGGAGGGCCTCCCAATTCTGACACCCTTGTTCCTAACCGGCGTCAGGTTTTTTTTTTCTTTGTTTTTGCCTGTTTTGCAAACTAATTGGATTATTATTCCACTCATTACAAAGCTGTGTAAATTTTTTATGCAATTTAATTGCGGGCAATATGATTTTTCTTAAAAATCTAGTTTATACATCCATGGAAAATGGAGCCACTATAACATAGAAATCAGCCCTTTGTAGGCCTATATAGCAGATTCCTGCAATGGGCGTTTATGATTTTTGGAGAGGTAGTAGCTTTGCATTCTAGTGGAACACGAAGATGCGATGTTTGGCGGGAGGGCAAGGTTCTCGTTTGTTGACCCAAACGGTCAACAATCTATGGGCCTTGGGTCAGTGTTCTTCTGAGCATGTTTAGTGATATAGCAATTGATGGTAACACAAGGAGGAATGTATGTATTTTCAAGAATGCCCCTTTAATCAACCCACACAACCTTTGAACCTAAATCTGTGAACACCCCATATGATCTTGGGTCAGTGATTCTGCTGACCTATTTTCTCAGCAATCGGCTTTTACTTCTCGAATGAGATACTTTTTCTGAAACTTTAAACCTTCAAAACAGTCACACAGAGACATGGCAACATGGTCAGACAGAATTCAAAAACGGCATCACAACAATCACTTGAGACATTCAAAAATCACACCTATGTTCAGTTTTGCAATTTGAGTTACATTTTTATTTTTGCCTTACTTTGAGAAATTATTGCTAAAGTGATAAAGGACCAAAATAACAGATTGTGAGTCCTATTAAATTTGGAGTTAAGATCTTTACATTTTGATTATGTAAATAAACAAGTTATGAACAGCTTAGGAACAAAACAAAAGATTGATGTAGCCTATAAATGCCAGTTACCTTTGTAAATTTTGAGACAACATCTTTATATTTTGCTAACTTAGATAAAGGAGTTATGCAAGAGCATAGGTAACAACAAAAGATGGTGCTTAGTTGTTAATTTAGTATTTCTTTATACTTTGCTTACTTTAGATATATAAATGATACAAGAGCTTCAGGAACAAAACAAAAGATGATGAACTTAGTTTTCTAATGTTAAGGCTGTTTCCCCTCCCCCAGGCTTCTCCTTTCTAACATAGGGCAAACCAAAATATGTTGGTTTGCCTTTTCTAACCCACCAAAAATTGGGCGGGTAGGTGGTCGGTCACCATTTTTAGTTAGTCCAACCATAGAGTACACCAAAATAACATTGCAACAGTGATGGATACTGACAAACTATTCACCCTGTTTGTAATAGGCAGATCAGTAGGACTATTCACGGCTTGAAGCAGGCTGCTAACATCAACGACAGATGCAGACATGAATGGAAGAAATACACTCAGGACATTGACACTCAATTTGAATAGCAATGCTGAGCGTGTATGTCCCATTCACATTCATCACCTGTTCTTGACAACCTTAGCAGCCAGCCCGGCCTTGTATTTTACTACCGATCTGCTATTGAACCAAGGACAGGGTGAATAGTTTCCGTTTCCATCTGTCTCTCTCTGCAATCACACACACCATACACACTCTCCATATATATGGCAATTCTTTGGTTAAAATCAAGGTTTATCAATGGTTTATTTTTTAATCTAATCGTGGCCTGTAGGCCAAATTGCTAGAGACTTTACAACTTAATAATTACTAGACAGAAACATGCAACTTGGAACGGAGCGCGAAACAGCGCCATATTGGACAACATTCACACCACACTACACGAAACACACACCGGATGGGTTCTAGTGCAAGCTTGCATGGTTCCATTTGCCCATTCAAATGAACCCATGGAGAAATGAGAAAGTGGCATTCAGGTTTTAATCAATATCTGTTATACAAATCAAAATCCCAAATGGAGTTCCCGAAATAAATCCAGGAAGTAGTGGTCCAACTGAGATTCGATCCGAGGAACCTTGTCCAAAGTAAAGCGAACCACTAGACCACGCCACTCCGATAACTTGGTTTGTTCCCTCATTGACAAAAGGGATCAATGAAAATTTTCCTTTAGAGCAAAGATATCTTCAGCATTGATTCAGACTCTTTGTGTTGTTCTGGATCAGAATCTTATGGTATTTATCTAATCTGTATTTGAATAATTATAAAGTAGGTTCCAACTATTATAACACAGTAATTCTAGAAAATAGGGGTACTATGACTGAAAAAACATCAACCCATTACTTTTCATAAAAAAACATTTCTTTAATTTCCAAGCCTTCCCATTCCATTACCTGTACATGCCACTGGTACACAGTCAATAAACACTGCGGCTAATGGATCATCAGGCTGCAGGGTGAAGTTCGGGTTAGGAGCCGCCCCTTTGTAAAGTTGTACGCAGACATAGGGGATTTCAGCACACGAGACTCCTTGCAGGTTCAATCTAGCTGGTAGGAAATCAAATGAGTTGGAAACACCTGGTGTGACCAGCACTTCCTGAGAAATTGACAAAGGATATGCTGCTCTACCATCACCTGGGATTGTCCCGAAACCGTCATGTTGATCGTTGCCATACACGTACAAGGTAAAAAGATCTGTACCTTCTACACCAGCACCCTCTCCATCAGTATTGATAGTAAATGAGAACACAATTTGATGGCTCTGTTCACCACTGATGAGAGGCAGACCGGTCGTGATTTCAAGATGTCTGTAAACGACTTCAACGCCTGTAAGGGTCACACATAAAAGAAAGCTTTAGATTCTGTAAAGAATGTAACAGCCTTGAATAATTGCTTGCGTGGTGAAGAATAGATCGAGTAAGTTGCTTAAGTTATAGTCTATGATACTCACCTCGACAGTCCAGTGGCCAAGATCCAACCAGTGAACTTTCATCTGGCATGCCTATCAAAGTAAAATCATTGCTTGGATTTTCTCCCTCCCATATCCTGGCACAGACATAGCGCGCATTCTCACACAATATGCCCTCCACTGGAATCTGTAACTCCATTAATGTCGAAAGAGAGAGATGCACCAGGATTGAGGAGATCTTGGTTTTCCTCTGCACTGTTTAGAGGAGCAAACACAAAGGTATCCGTGTCCCATGTCTGGCAATTTTCGTCGCCACTAAGATACACGCCAACTCGCCACAGGTCGGACCCAACAACTCCAGCTGCATTGATGTTGGTTTCCACCAGGACGTCAAGGTTAAACTCGAGTGTGTCAGTTTGACGCTTACGTGAGCCACCACTTCGTTCCAAACAACTTCCTCCGGTTCCAGGAAGCAGCAATAATAGTTGTATCTGTGACTTGTACACCTATTGGACATGAAGAATTAAGTAAATTCTTAATAAATTTGCCTGCTTCAATTGGTAATTTTTTTACTTCAGTGTTATGAAAACTAAACAGTTAACATTTTTCATCGTAAGTTTTACAGAGTATATTGGTTGATAGTCATTGGTTAACTTTATTACTATCACCACTGAGAGGGTGTTTTGAACCAATCCCATAATGCATTGCAATGTGCCAATACTGTACTGTACTAAACACATGTCAATACGTAAAGTAATAAAAGTATGAAACGTTGTTTTAAAGGACAACAAACTTTGCGACGTTGTTGGGGCTAAAATGAGTGTACAAGTCAGGGTTTTTATGTGTTAAGGATAGGATATTTGTGGGATCACATGACCTTATTGAGGTAAAATTTTCCAAAACTGGTGCATTGTGGGATGGACTCAATACACTCTCTGATCATCACTCAACACTGAAATACCAATATTATTAAATATGTGTACACTATGCAAAGATGCCAATGCCAGGCTTTGCGTTGCTAACCATTCTGCTGATGTTAGACCAAATACATGTGTTGTGTACATGCAAGGATGACACATTCCCGTGTATTTACTTATAAGCATTTGCTACCAGTTGTAGTCAAGTCAGAAAATAACAATCATGCTTGTAACAAACCTGATCATAACTTCACAAAGTAGAGTTTTTACTTGATAAAATAAGATAAAATAACTTGCATTTGAGAGTTTTTACTTGATAAAATAAGATAAAATAACTTGCATTTGAGAGTTTTTACTTGATAAAATAAGATAAAATAACTTGCATTTGAGTTACATTAAAATATGAACCGTTTTGAACTTCACAAATAAAACTTCCCTGTATGCAATTTATGAAAGAAACAATTGCAAGGAAATATTTTTAATTGAGAGCAAATACTTTCAACTGTAAAGCAAGTACCTTTAATTGAAAGCAAATATTTTTCAAATGTAAGCAAATTTTTTTTCAAATGTATGCAATTACTTTTTCAAGTTAATATAATTCATTATTCTACACAACCACACAGCCAGATTCTACCTGAAGTAGCTACATAGCGACTACCGAGTAGCCAGGGATTACCTGCTCACTATAATCGTATTCATTAATTCTGGGACACGAACGACCAAAACACCGCGTATGTGCGTAACCTTACCTTGGAAGCGTATTGTTCCAATGCCCTTGACAACGGCAATATAGCGCGTTTATTGCAAGGCGTATAGTCATGCGTAAGTTGAATGCATGAACGCTTGCATCAAGCTCTCTCTGCGTATGCCGTGTCCCAGAATTAAAGAATACGATTATAGACATACACTCGCAAGCCAGGATTCTGTGTATTTTTGCCACTCAGGTGGATAGCAAATACCCAGCAGATGTCTGTACCATCGCGGGGTAGCTGCGTGGTTTCACCGGTTCTCAGCCGTATGGTATTTTTTTTTTTTTTTTTTTTTGGACTCAATACACTCTCTGATCATCACTCAACACTGAAATACCAATATTATTAAATATGTGTACACTATGCAAAGATGCCAATGCCAGGCTTTGCGTTGCTAACCATTCTGCTGATGTTAGGCCAAATACATGTGTTGTGTACATGCAAGGATGAGACATTCCCGTGTATTTACTTATAAGCATTTGCTACCAGTTGTAGTCAAGTCAGAAAATAACAATCATGCTTGTAACAAACCTGATCGTAACTTCACAAAGTAGAGTTTTACTTGATAAAATAAGATAAAATAACTTGCATTTGAGAGTTTTTACTTGATAAAATAAGATAAAATAACTTGCATTTGAGAGTTTTTACTTGATAAAATAAGATAAAATAACTTGCATTTGAGTTACATTAAAATATGAACCGTTTTGAACTTCACAAATAAAACTTCCCTGTATGCAATTTATGAAAGAAACAATTGCAAGGAAATATTTTTAATTGAGAGCAAATACTTTCAACTGTAAAGCAAGTACCTTTAATTGAAAGCAAATATTTTTCAAATGTAAGCAAATTTTTTTTCAAATGTATGCAATTACTTTTTCAAGTTAATATAATTCATTATTCTACACAACCACACAGCCAGATTCTACCTGAAGTAGCTACATAGCGACTACCGAGTAGCCAGGGATTACCTGCTCACTATAATCGTATTCATTAATTCTGGGACACGAACGACCAAAACACCGCGTATGTGCGTAACCTTACCTTGGAAGCGTATTGTTCCAATGCCCTTGACAACGGCAATATAGCGCGTTTATTGCAAGGCGTATAGTCATGCGTAAGTTGAATGCATGAACGCTTGCATCAAGCTCTCTCTGCGTATGCCGTGTCCCAGAATTAAAGAATACGATTATAGACATACACTCGCAAGCCAGGATTCTGTGTATTTTTGCCACTCAGGTGGATAGCAAATACCCAGCAGATGTCTGTACCATCGCGGGGTAGCTGCGTGGTTTCACCGGTTCTCAGCCGTATGGTATTTTTTTTTTTTTTTTTTTTTGGACTCAATACACTCTCTGATCATCACTCAACACTGAAATACCAATATTATTAAATATGTGTACACTATGCAAAGATGCCAATGCCAGGCTTTGCGTTGCTAACCATTCTGCTGATGTTAGGCCAAATACATGTGTTGTGTACATGCAAGGATGAGACATTCCCGTGTATTTACTTATAAGCATTTGCTACCAGTTGTAGTCAAGTCAGAAAATAACAATCATGCTTGTAACAAACCTGATCGTAACTTCACAAAGTAGAGTTTTACTTGAAAAAGATAAAATAACTTGCGTTTGAGTTGCATGTAAATTATGAACCGTTTTGAACTTCACAAATAAAACTTCCCTGTATGCAATTTATGAAAGAAACAATTGCAAGGAAATATTTTTAATTGAGAGCAAATACTTTCAACTGTAAAGCAAGTACCTTTAATTGAAAGCAAATATTTTTCAAATGTAAGCAAATTTGTTTCAAATGTATGCAATTACTTTTTCAAGTTAATATCATTCATTATTCTACACAACCACACAGCCAGATTCTACCTGAAGTAGCTACATAGCGACTACCGAGTAGCCAGGGATTACCTGCTCACTAGACATACACTCGCAAGCCAGGATTCTGTGTATTTTTGCCACTCAGGTGGATAGCAAATACCCAGCAGATGTCTGTACCATCGCGGGGTAGCTGCGTGGTTTCACCGGTTCTCAGCCGTATGGTATTTCCACGCCATGTCTACCTTCTATCCACCTTCTTGGCAACTATAGAACTGCCATGAGGGTGGGTATATTGTAGAGTAGACATATCACTGTGCATTTAATAATTGGTGTACTTAGGAAGCCCTATCTTGCAGCCCTATCTTGAAGCCCTATCTTGAAGCCCTATCTTGAAGCCCTATCTTGCAGCCCTGTCTTGAAGCCCTATCTTGAAGCCCTATCTTGCAGCCCTGTCTTGAAACCCTATCTTGAAGCCCTATCTTGCAGCCCTGTCTTGAAACCCTATCTTGAAGCCTATCTTACTGGGCAACTACAGAGTAGCTATGAGGGTGGGTATTGTAGAGTAGACACGTCACTGTGCATCTAATAATTGGTGTACTTTGAAATCCCTATCCTGCATCTACTGTATCGCGGGGGTAGTTGCAGTATAGCCTACCACACAAGTAAGAATCTGGCCATATACTAGTATTTCATCTACGTAGCACAGTTGACATTGGAGTAGGTAGTGTAGAGGATACATCACGCTATAGCTGGTGTACTTGGGAAGCCCAATCCTGCAGCTACTGCATTACAAATTGCTCAGTATGTACTGTGCAGTAGCTGCTATGGTATACATGGAGTAGCTGAAGTTACTACTCGAGTAAGAATCTGGCCATGTACCAGTAGAAACTATTTACATACTTCAGCAAAAGAAATCATACCTCTACATTCAGCATGAACTCCTTTCAGAGTGTTTCCCAACAGGGTAAAGGCTGGAGTAGCTGTTGGGCTACGAATAACTTCCAAGCAGAGGTAGGTTGCTGGGTCAAGCGGCTCACATGTGCCGTCATAATCAATCTCAATGCGCAGGTCATTGAAATTGATACTGCCTCCTGCTAAGAGTGCTTGGTCATCTTCCCCTCCGAAAATCTGTACATTGGACTCGGCAATTCTTATTTGGTGACCATTCTCATCTAGGCCTTGGCAATCCTCTGATGGATTAAAGAAAGCTTTCATTGCCCATAGGTTGGCTCCGTTGACGCTTTCTTGGTTTACGTCAGATTCCAAAATGCATCCAAGGTGAATACCTGGGATTCGGCGTTCTCGAGTAGGATGATTGGATCATCAGGAGTGGCATCAAAGGTTGTTATGTAGGCACCTGTGTGATATTAAGACATATTCTTAAACGTTTGTGATTGTTTACGCAATTTCATTGGTTTCTAGCCATGTGATATGAGATGTATCACACGGTACAGCACATATGCACTGCTGCACCTCATTATTCTACTAAAAAATACTGTCACCAGTGTGATATGACATGATAGATATATGGCAGAGGCTATAAACTCTCTAAATAAATAACTTGGGCTGTGAATTAAAAAGGGTCCTTAATCCCACATTGTATCTCTTTCATAATCTCTTTCATGATCAAAAAATTTAGTGTCATATTTTTATAGAGTAGGGAGTAGTGTCTGAAGAATACATGCATTGGCAAGATGGCATACTCTTTTCAAGTAGTATAATAAGAACATGATTTATATCCATGTTCCCAGGGTATTGTTAAGACGAAAATATGCCATTATTCATCACCACATGCATCTAATGCACATTTCCAAGGTTATTTACTACTAAAATGAGCCTGCTCTTACATGCAATAGTGTCTCTCTGGGAATATAATGCCACTCAACAATGCTTCATGAGCATGTGCCATGAAATCTATGTTAAGGGGTTTCCTTTTACTATCATCAATATGTTTTTTACATTCTAGTGAAAAAAGGATTTTCAATACAAAATATTAAGACCATTTTACTTACCAACACAATCCATTGCTTGACAAGCAATCAGAACATCATCGTCACGGTCACCACTATCATCAATGCCTTGCAGGGAGTACTCCTCAGTAGCATCAGGGCTACGTGCTATTTCCGCACAGAAATACTGGAAATCTACACATCGAACGCCACGCAGATCTAATGTTGCCTGTCATTAAATAGTAAGAGAACAATCATTATTTACATCGGGGGAATGAAGAATTTCAACTTCTTTCAAGAGAAAATGTTGTGTTCCCCTTTGCTTCCATAAAAAAAAAATCACATTCCCCTGATTTTCTGAAATTTTTCCATTTAAAAAGTTCATGTTCCCCTTCTCTCCTTGATGAAAATTTTCATGTTCCCGTGCTCGCTCTCAAAATTTTTTGTATCCCCTCCCTCAGAAAAAAATCCCCTATTCCTGTCTCTAATAGCACATTATTGTCCAGAAACCATTATCCTAAGAATTATGCTAAGGGACTACTTTCCAATAATGTCCAGGGTTCCAGGATGGCTTGGGACTGTCAGGGGTTTACACCCTAATCTTACCAAAACTGACTGTGATGTATGACTGTCCATACATGGGACCGATGGCTTAACCTCCCTTGGGTAGATCATTCAGTGTTCATACACTGCTTGTCAATGATGCTCAGGTTCTAGGAGGGCTTGGGACAGTCAGGGGTTTACACCCTAATCTTATTGAAACTGACTGTGATGTATAACTCTCCATACATAGGACCGATGGCTTAACCTCCACCTGGGTACATAATTTGTTGATCAGACACTCACTGCTTTACAATAATACCCAAGGTATTAGGACAGCCAGGGGTTTACACTCTAATTGAAACTGGCTGTGATTTACACATACAGGCTTGATTCGCCCTGCATGGGACCGACTACTTAACATGAACCACAGCAATAGCTGGATTCCAGTTTTAATCAATAGCTCTAATACAAATCAAATCCAGAATTTAGTACCTGATTAAATCCCGGCAAGTGGCCCTGCCTTTGGAGAATGGCTGACCAAATTGAACTCTGTCTTTATTAATAACAAAATAGAATGCAAGACACATTATCCTCATGTACCTGGTTATTTTCAATTTGGAAATGACAACTATAACGACTTACAGCGAGGTTAGTAAAAGGCAGAATTTGACCTCCGTTATTCAAATCTTGATTGCGTTGTCCATCCGACAGACTTAGTGTATCCTCCAGATAACGAGGGCCAGAGCCATCATCGTTGCGAGACCCAAAAACATTAACTTGCCACAAATTGGATCCCGACACTATGGCTGTATTGATTGCAGACGTGGCCTCAAATTGGAAGTTGATGATATGGTTAGCCGATGGAGCATTTTCAGAAATTTCATCTCCACTATCAATCTCGATCGATGTATCAGTGAATTGAACTCCTGTTTAGTAGATCATAAAAAAAATCTAGTTAACACTGGAGTAACATGCATGTGAATGCAGTATTGTGAGTACTTCATTTCAATGTCATCACATTTAATCTAAAATACTACAAAAAAGTACTAAAAAGTTGACTGCTTATTTCAGATGTGACTTTTACAAAAAGCTACGATGCATCGTAAATCCTAAACACCATTTATGTGCAAACTCATCATAATTCCTCCATAGGATTCACACGTTAAAGATAAGATGGTTTGTGAACTTGCATTACAGGACTTACGATGCGTTGTACCTTTTTGTGAAATCCATTCATGGAAGCGAGACATTATTTTCAAACGAAAATAAACATATCTAACAATATATGGTATTGTCTCTGATAAAATTCCATTTTTTTTCACAGTAATAATAACCCCCACCCCCCCCAGTTGTTGGATTTACCATGAGAGAAAAAGTCCTCTCTTTTCTTAAAGACAAGGGGAAAGTAACAGTCACGATACAGTGTTCTTTGCCACGAGCAACAGTAAGTTAGGCAAGAAAGATTTTGACCAAGAGGGAGCTATTGCTGCCTACACGACCTTTGACCCCAATCTTAGCACACTCCATATGAAGTTTTGGTCAGTGGTACTTGTAAACAAGTTTTGAAATCATAGCCATTGATTTGGAACAGAAGCATCATTTTACAGAAATTTACAAAAAGGTAGCTTGTACTACACTACACACATGACCTTTGCCCCAAATCTGAGTGCACCCCCCGATGAAGATTTTGGTTATTTTTCATTGTGACTAAGTCTGATGATCAGCACAATTGATTTGGAGGAGAAGCAGCATAATAAAGAAATTGACAAAAAGGTAACTTCTTCTGCCCACATAACATCTGATTCCAAACAAAACAAACCATTATAGATGACCTGACCCAAGCATGGGCTGGACCAAGACCCACCCAGGCATCTCAGACAAAATAGTATTGTTTGTAAAAAAAGAAAACGTTTATACGAGAGAGAAGGTCCGATTCTGTAAGTATGCCTAACTTAATCAGGGGTGTGATTGAGTTTTGTGGAAAAATCCTAAATTTGGTAAAAAATCCTGAAAAACCGCATAAAATTGACCTGAAATGCTTAGAATCGGACTTAATCAGGGGTGGGATTGAGTTTTGTGGAAAAATCCTAAATTTGGTAAAAAATCCTGAAAAACCGCGTAAAATTGACCTGAAATGCTTAGAATCGGGCTGAAATTATATAAAGTTGCGGAAATTCTGAAAATAACAAATCCTGACATCAGGAGAAATCCTGAAGAATCACACCCCTGCTTAATAACTGAACAAAGGCAAGCTAGTAAATTAACCAAAAGATTTTGCTACAATGCAATAAACTATTAGCACAAAAAAATCCCTCTTACACTCTAAGGGATGCTCGTTAAAAGTCCATTTCATGTGACTTGCACACCAAGTGTACCATTGATTCTTTTTTAATTCACAGACAAAATGTTAGCAATTTCACATTTTTTACTAAACGTTACCATTACTTTACAAACCACCCTTGGCAGTTGCGTATGTTTTTAATACACAACCGACGCTCAGTGTGTATCGTCACTGACAAGTTTTTTGTTTTGCATGGGGACATTTGTTTATGTTAATAATTATTGCCACACAACCGACATCACGTGCAGTTGCCAGATTTATTCTAACCTTCGCATCTGATTTCCTCGCAAGCATGAAGAGCGTCGTCGTCAACTCCGCTTAAGGTGAAGGCATTGGTGGTGGCAGGATTTTTCTCCAAGTACACACAAAAGAACAGTCCATCCTGGTGTGAAAAACAGATGTGAAAAGCACATAATTAATACAATTTCAAATCTAACAAAATACAGCAAATAAAATCTGCACATTTCCAATTGGGATGTAAACTACGAGACAATAGGGAGGTTTATAGTTTCCAAGCATGAGGTACACACTGCTTCAGACTCCTAATAATAATAATAATAATAATCAGTTGTTATATAGCGCTTTATAACTGTAAACAGTCTCCAAGTTGCCTATTATTATTAGGCCGCCATTAGGAAATCGTCACAATCATTTCGCTTCATCTAGGTGGCTGCCGTCCAAGCGCACATCCCTATCAGCACTTAGATTGTAATATCCCCCATAACTTGACAGCTCCCCAGATTTTGCTTGGGTCAGCGAGGAATTTGAGATTAAGTATCTTGCCCAGGGACACAAACATGTTGGCCTCAGCAGGGCTCGAACTCACGCCCTAATGATCATGAGTCCTGCACTTTTCCACTGGACCACACACGCTCTCAAATCCTAATCCTATAGTGAGTCCTAATGGGCATTCTAGTGCTGGTTAACTAGGACTGCATTTTTTTCTAGTGCTATATATAAGTGCTTGTTACTTCTGACCGGCTCCAACCAGCATAGTGACAACCCTACTCGAAGCTAAATTCACTGCACTTAAAATCTTCCATTACATCCCCAGATAGGAATCACTGCAGAATTAAGATCCAGTACCCAACCAACTTTGTGTATCTATTTGCTTTTAATTTCAAAAATTTGGCACTAACTTTTTTTCTGGAAGGGGAACACCACATGTATCCTGTAGTACATGTGTCATCTAAACTTGGTCAGGGGTCTGACGGATACGTGCGAAGACAGACAAACAGACACCGACAACATACTTTGTTACGACAAAATCCCCCTTCTGCTAAAGCGCCAGGGGGGTAAAATGGCATCATAAATGGTCAAGAATGTAAATTTCATTTGTACACGAGTCAAAAATTTTCACTGACTTTGGTTAATATATTATGCAAATTGTTGGTTGAGCTAAGGGAATTAAAAACAAGAATATTTTTTAACTATCATGAATGTTCCCTTTCCAAGATATGATCACTGGAATCTGTTGACCTATGATATATTTTGCCACATTTTTACAGTATCATTTCACAATATAATTGACTTCCCATCTTAATTTATTCCATTAATATGATACAGGTAGATATTCGAACCTGGTAAATGTGCTTTTTGTTTCCTGTATGTTATTGCCAATTTTATTTCTTAAATAATTTTTTCTGGTTTACTTTTCGTAGTGATTGATAACCACAATTTCTATCCGAAATTATATTATTTTACCCCCTTTATGAGAGTATTACACTTTGGAACAATGCCACGTCTAGCTGATGATAAATTTATAAAGTAATGACTATAAGACAATGGAGATGTTAAATCTAAATAAAAAAATTCAACAAAAAAAACCCACAAAATTGTGTGGCAAACAAAACAACAAGTAAACAAGTCTATTTGAAGAGATATGACCTGACCTTTATGTCAGAGGTCATGTTGTTCAAAAGTAGCCGTAAGCGGCATTTTCAGCCCGAATATTTCGAGCACTCTTGAACGCTCGGCTCTTGAATAAGGGGCTTTGTGTACATGAGGTTGGGTGAATAGCCTGGTTGATACCATATAGCATGCACTTGAAGTTCAAGATTGCAAAGTCCTGCATGATCATAAATTCACACATCATTAGGTGATTTCCGTGTTTGTGATTGGTTGAGAGCTAGTCCTAAACAATGTTTATGGCCCTGCAGTAATCGATTTCTGATCACTTTTTGGGTAGGTATGTCAAAATAGGTAGGCGTGTGCAGAATGAGCATGGTTGCTACGGCTATTATTGTCTCATAATAAATATTAAAGCCCAATATACTTGACTATTAATAAAAAAAAATGTACTTTTCGGAATATGTGTTGAATAAAACACAAAACATACTTTCAAATATTTTGCATGTTAGTGCACATTCGAAGCGCACCCCTATTCTGCAATGGAACATCCCATTTGATACATCGATCGTGCTGTTTTTCTCAAGTGTGAAGACGACGAAAACACGACATGAAAAGAGTGACTTTGCAGCTGATTTGGGAGGATTTAAGGTAAAAACATGCAAAACAATGACGTGTGAACAGGGTTCACTCATGGATTTTCATGAGTAAAACGCTTGTTTTGGCCCTTGGGCAGGCCGGCGGGGGTTGCTTTGTGACGCCCGGCGCCGGCCTGCCCTCTGGCCAAAACAAGGGTTTACTCATGAAAATCCATGACTGAACCCCTAAGTCAAATATGCTGATAGGGTACAGTAATATCTTTGCTTTCAACATCTACAGATGTTATTATTGTGGTGGGAGATAACTGTAAAGAGAATAGTGGACTGCCCATGAACTTACTTCTGGACATATCACATTACTAAGTGCTACATCTTCAGCCAACAGATTGGCAAACTCCAGAGGGATTCCGGCAATTAGAGAGCGGTCAACTTGACCAAGGTCCACAGTTTGCTGGATGCTTCCAGGTACAGGGTCGTAGTTACTATCTGCGAACCCAGTCGTAATAGTCCAGAGGTTGTCGCCACTGACACCGGCTGCACCTGGATCTGTGTTGACGGTTACATCAAAGAGGATGTTTTGGTCGGCAGTGCGTTCATCCACAGATGCCGTTTCAATATCTAAATCGATGTTTGTAACTTCGACGCCTGTTAATGATAAAGCACAAGAAATAATGGCACTCATGTCAGGTCTTGTAATGCAATACTACATTCCTTAATGGTCCACTCATAAACATTCACATATTCACGTCATGCAGCCATTCATATTATCCACTCAAAAATCAGACCTACATCTTGTAAAAATTTGAAATGACATCATCACTGACATATCTTTAAAGGTGCAACGACAGATTTTAAGGCACCCAATTATTGGGTCATAATAGTAATTTCAAATAGATTAGACACTCAATAGATTTCTTACCTTGTATTATGCTACAGAAATGTCTTGAGAGAAAAAGGTGATTTTTGATTTGCTTATATTTCAATGTAAAACATAGGGTGAATTTTGCATTTGCTCCTATACAAAATTAGAAATTTCACAATTTTTGTACCAATAGTGGAGGGGCCTATGTAAAATTTGGTGAAGTTCATGTTAATTGTTGGCAACCACTATAAACGTATACTACTGGGTCTGACTATTCAGAAAATCAATGTTGCCATTTTTTCTGTTGACCTTTAGTGACCTTGACACAAGGTCAACGGTCAAAATGGTCATACATCGTCCAAAGTATATCGACCTTGGTACCAAAATGTGGCAAATTTCACAAGGAATATTGTTTTTTTTTTTTTTTTTTTTTTGTGTCATAATAGTAATTTCAAATAGATCAGACACTCAATAGATTTCTTAGCTTGTATTATGCTACAGAAATGTCTTAAAAGAGAAAAAAGGTGATTTTTGATTTGCTTATATTTCAATGTAAAACATAGGCTGAATTTCGTATTTGGTCCTATACGAAATTAGAAATTTCAAAATTTTTGTACCGAAGAAACATTTCTCAGCTTAATCCTTTCAGATGGGGATATTTTTGATGCAAAGCTTTACATCAGGGCAAAAATCAGTACTTTCGTTTTTTTTAGGAACACTTGATACGTAAAATCTCTCGTTGCACCTTTAACCCCTGAGGTCTACGAGCCATTTTTATTGGTTATACATAGGATTACATGACAAAATTAGCCAATCAGAGACATGGTAACAAAAACTGAAGTATTTGTACAGATAATATAAGGTTTCTATCTGGATTGGTTACTCAGATGTAATCTCATTATATAATGCATGTAATGAGCCAATCACAGACACTGTTAAGAAAAGGAGGTACACCTCAGGGTTAACAAAGGGCAACCTTTATTGCATAATTACATTATACCATTCCTACCAACTATGTATCATGTACTTCCATTCTGTTAGAGGAATTTATGGTATAATCTATTAAATCGGTCCCACATTATAATGAAGTATCCCTAAATATGACGTCCAGATGGTTTGCATGGTCCCATTTGGGGTATTCCTTGTTAACGAAAACATCAGTTTTCACGCTTAACTTTCGAAGCAGTAGAACGATTTAAGGAAGCCGCCACGTTATTATTTACGCTATCCTTCTGCCACAAGCCATGTTTAGTCTTTCACCCCAATTGAAAGATGATCGTGGTTAGTCAAGTTCTGGCCTGTATGAAAAGACTATCACGTTTACTTTTAACATTGAATTAATTTAACGTTTTCCTTTAAATATATAATAAATTTATCAAAAATGGCATACATTTGTACCTAAGTTTATAAAATGAGCCTGGGATTCTTGAGAAATATCAGTTTTTTAAAATAAAAATTAGGAAATTCTACATCATACAAGAAGCGCTACTCGGTACCCTGAAAAGTATGTAGATGCTGAACCGCGCATTAGTGGGTTTTCGAACACTTATATTCTCCTATACAATGGATTGGAACCTGGGCTTCGTAATTCAGGCACTGAATGCCATATTGGTCATCCAAAAAGAGCCCAACAGGTGGTTTAGAGCAGGTCATTTATATACACAATTGTTCCCATGAAATGTGGATAAGCGACATACCAGACTACATAATCACGGCCATTTCAGTGAGCTCATTGTATTTGCGCGTATGGGATGGCAGTCTCTAAAACGTTCACCCGGGATACAACTTCTGTGTTAAACAGGTGCCTCTGGAATGGTATTGTGTGTCATATTACCAAGATGCCCGCCCGTTGCTCCATTCAATCTAATATATACCATTCACTGTTGTGTGTAGCCAATTCCATTGTATAGAATCAGTGGTTACAGTGCGACTTGCGAATAAAACTAATATTACGCGACCCCTTTTTCAAATGTTCCCACTTTTCAAGGATTGTTAGTGTTTAGGCCAACAAAACCTTTGTTTAATCACAAAATGATTCCTAAAACCCCCTCTTTTAACATTTTTCTCATATCACTGAGGTTTTAAAAAGTTGTAGTTTTTTTTGCAATAAAATTCTAAACGAACTTCGCTCCTATCCTTTGTGTGCTCAACGCAGTTCAAAAGGATGAGGCTTGTTGGCAAACTTGCACGTGATATTGCGCGTGATGGGATATTATTTTCTCTGGCTTCTGTTTCGTATTGCATGCGGCTTTGTAAATATACCACAGGGAATAAACATGGAGCTCCATTATCGTTGTTACAGTTGGTGGTATATTGGTCGGAATAAATCTGATTTTTTCGCAAGGAATATCCAATGGCCATGAAAACTATCTGGTACGTTTATTTAGGGATATTTCATTATATATGTGCCGATAGATTTATACCAATCAATCTCTTTAACAGAACAAAACCTAGGTGTCAGGGGTATAATTATACTGAACCGGTAAAAAATGAACCAGCTCGTACTAGCTTCATGCACTGTAAACCATTTAAACGTGCCAGTAACCTTTGTTGTGAGGACATCAATAAATTGGTCTCATATTATATATACCAAATGTATTGCATGTTTTTGCATACTAAACTCCGCCCACCTGAATCTGAATATTTTATCAAACAAAAATATTGAATTTGGAATTACTGTATGGTAAAAAAATAATTTCGAATCTGAGGCATTTTTTTGGTCTAAAAAAAAAAATCATATTTTCTCAACTTTCAAATAAAAAACTGGCTGTGGTAAATAAAATGGCTCAAAAATCAAAATGGATGTGGCCTTCTGGAACTCACTTCTTTTTTTGGCCTTAACATACCGTTGATCATATTGACATCAAATGTTATTCTCCTTTTATATGCCTTTCTAAAACTAACCCCAAACACCAACCTCTCAATGGCCAAGACATGAAAGACTACTTTAATAAAAGGTTTTGACATTTTTGGCTCCGAAAACACCATACACATACCACCTGTATCACTTAGTAAATCCCCATTGTCGTTTATTCTTGTACAGACTAGTCTATGTTCAAGACTTCAGTGAGGCCAACAATTATAAGGCATAATGCAATATTACATGGAGGACTGACAGCTCATGAGTACACTACCTGCTGATTGGTCACAACGAAACTTGTGTTATTTTTGAGCCAATCAACCACAAGGTAAGATTAGTGGTAGGACTGAAGAGGTCTAGAACATAATATTGAAGCTGCATTTCAACTGGTTATTGTAGCTGCGCTGTGATTCAGTGTACTCGTCCAAATTTAATTTCAAAATTTGACCGAAGAAATCGTCAACAAAAAAGAACCAGGAAATAATTTTCTTGACAGGATAAAGCCCTAGATTCTACAGAGTAACTTTCTAAAAGTCAGAACTATTTTTTTGAAAAAATCAAGAGTGATCATCATTACACACTTACCTTGCAGGCAATCTCTTTGCACCAAGGTGGAGTTATGTCTCCTTGGAAGGGTGAAGGGTAAAATCTGGACTCGCTAGTTCGTTCTTGCCAAAGTCGTACACAAGGTATTCAATATCATCGCAGGTGACTCCATCTCCACGAAGGTCAAGGTGCGCATTTATGTCAGAAAGGATAAGGCTGTTACCAGCATGCAAATCTTCCGAGAAAGAAAGAACAGAGACACAAAAATAAGGGAATACAAAGTGCGGCAGTTATTTTGCACTGCTCGTTTTGAAATGCTAGTTGAACGAGCAAGAGGCTACTCTGTTATATCATCATTATACAGGGTGCAAAATAAGGACCGTGGGGGGGGGGGGGGAGCAAGGCAGTTTTTAAAGGCCAAATAAAAAAATGCCTTCAAATGGCAAGGGCATGAAGGCAATTCAGCAACTGGAAAAGAGCATCAAGGCAATTTGTCCACATGGGACGGGTATCAATGTTCTGCCATTGCAGATAAATGTTTCAAAATTGGTATAAGTAAATTTCATGATCCCCTTTTGAATTAAGTCTGACTAAGAGATTTCGAAATATTATTTTTTTGTGTAATAATGAAAAATAGTCAACTAGAAACTAAAGCTAGATAACCTAAAATGCACACATTCCGAAATGAGATGAATTTTTGGATTTTCGTTTTGATGCCGTAAACATTTGTGTGTAGTATTCGTCCCATAGGATACTGTGTATAACAAAAATTCCGGATCCGGAATTTTATAACAAGTTGTGATTTTCTATTTGAAGGAATTCGATTTAAGCTTAGCAATTTCACACAGTGATTAGTATACATTACGCACATGCAAAAAACACAATTTTTTATAAATAATTTTTGGGGGAAATGAAATTCTAGTTTAATATCTGAGTCGGCCTTTAAAGTAATATGTAATATTTGATGATCATCGTGGTTGTCTTGACTATGCGCAAAAGGTGTGAGAATTTCCTAGATTTATACTGACTCGTGTCTTTGCCTGTATTGACGATTTTTGATGGCTTTGTCAATTACTTACTTATATCACCAGACAAACTCACCCACAGGATTAGGATCCAGGACTTTTCGAATCTTCTGTTTTTGTATCAAAAAAAAAAAAATGGGCCATATCTTTCTGCAATGAAGCATCAATATGTTTTTTTTGCAATATTCACACTACCGTTTAGCATACCTCTATCTCCGTTGACTTTGGGTCAGTATCTCATATTCGGACTCTGCTACCACGTTGCCATCGTCATCGCGGGTAAACACATGATCAAGACTCCAGAGGTCTTCACCTTCAATTGCAAGGCAGAACGACCCGCCGATTCAGTTGAATTTCTAAGTTCAGAGTATTGTCTATGTTCTCAAGGAGAAGCGAGGAGGTTGAGGATGCACTCAGCACTGTGAATGAATAACGGCTGTAAAAATATAATGAATAAACAATATCATGTTTGTAAATGAAGGAATGCCCAAATTGAAATAAACTGGTACTTGTCTGCTCGAGGCATAAGATGGGCCATTAAATGATGAGCACATTGAGAGTAATTACAAAATCCAAGCAATTTCATATCATTCATTATCGACCATGTTGCCCCACATGGCCGAGGTAACATAGGATGAGCACCACACTTTTCAATGGGTTTACTTGAGTTAGTGAACGACTTTTAAAAGCACTCTTCCAATTGGGTGTAGCAAGCAATCGCTTTTGTTCTTGGTCCGTGATGTTACGGTGTAATCTGTACTGTAATAACGTCAACATGCTGCACCAGTACCAATGTAGCCACTAAAGTGCTGATAGACTGCAGTACAGCTGAACCAATGTAATGAATGCATAGGGGACATTTTAAGGGCCATTTTATTTTTAGAACAGATCTTACTGATTTTAAATGCCACAAGGCCATCTCGTTAATTCTGTCAACTTCCAATAATTAATCCCCGAAGTCCACAGACTACAAAACACTACAGCATGATACGGGAAATACAGTAAGTCCCCAGGTGATGTAATTGCTTCATCAACGCCCGTACATATGGGCAGAAAATGCCTTGCCGGGCCAGTCCTCGTATAGCTTGAAGTGCCATCAAAGACGGGGAGCTCATGGAAAGGAGACTCACAGAAGTTTAAGAGGGGCTTAACCACATTTTCAAACTGTTACCAATGACTTGCTTCAATTGGCTTAACAATGTTGGTCCTCGAACCTAACTTCGCCTTGTTTTGTGATGCACTTGGATTAACTTTGACCCCAAATGAACCTTTTGATATCTACAAGTGACCTGCACATAACCATAGATGCTAAGACCATGAAATACATCTTTGGTCAAACTTCGATTAAATTTGACCTGTCCCTCTTCAATGAGATCAATCGAGACACTTGAACTAAAAATGGCAACACATATACCCTTTTTTAGGACAAAATGGCAAATTTTGGAATCCTAAAATCAAACAAACAATAATAAAAACAAAACAACCAAAAATTGGCCTCTTTGATTAATGAATACGTACGATTGCAAGTGATCTGCTTGCACACTGTGGTCACACCAGGATTCACCGAAAAGTTGGGCTCTGGCTCATCAGCCTTCTTCAGACTGCACACAAGTACATGTGGTCATCACCGCACAACACTTTGCTGCCGACACATCCACATTCACATCATCATGAACTCCTCCCAGCAGTGACCTCCTGTTGGCAATTAGCTTCGTTCACTCAGCTTGAATGGTAGTTCCATAGTCATCGCCCTGTTCCATAGATTCTCTGTTTGAGAGAACACGTTACACACCACAGATTACTCATTGATGCTGCCGCTCTGGCATTGTGTTTCTATGAATGTCAAGCTCAAAGCTTTGATCGGGTTCACGCTCTGTTTATTAGCTACGATCATGAGGAGATTTCCATGTTTGTGATTTCCACTCCTAAGTGTGCCGCAGAGAAAAAAAATAAGTTTAGTGTCACACAATTTTTAAACTTCATTCATAAAAGAGAACAAATAAATTTTTCAATATGTCGTATACTTTGTCCAGCCAGAAGGACCACATCCCTTTCACACAGCTATTGTGGCAAAGCGTATCGTGCATGCTGACTTTGTTCGCTCACGATTACAGCTACGACTTACTGTGATATGTCAACCTTCACCACTGCGTAAAAGACATCACTCCTTACTTATGGCCAGACCAAAGTATAACGTGAACCCTAATATAGCAACGAATTACCACAGACTTTCATATTTGGCATATACCCATTTTTTTTCTTTCCTTACTCGCTCTTTGATAAAGGAAGAGTTGGTATGAGTAGTTGAGAATTTCAATGAGCTAGCTTAACATATGTATAAGTCTGAAATCCTTGGGACATCGTACGAATCATCTTCTGCTCACAAAGATTGCGAACAGTGAATTAGTTTCTCGGCACAGGCATGTATAGTAATTGCACAGTATTAATTCTGTGTAATGCAGTTTGTTTTCTTTGGAGTTTAATTTTAACCTAGCTTATTTCTCATCACATGTCTTCCAATCCACACTTACCCATAGCCTAAACATCAATTTACAATATATATTTTCATTGTGTACAGATAGTTGATTGCTATGTATGTGTGCTCTTAAAATTGCTGTGACCGACTTTTGATTTCCATAAACAGGCAAAACCTCAGAATTGCAATTATTTTATGTCCCTGCCAACCCCCACTGATCCTTACATGGTAATTTGACCACATGTGTTTTGCTGTAGATCACCTCAAATGAGCTTTGACCTTACATCCATTGGGTCACATTTGTGACTTAACATCATTTTGTCTATGTGTCATGAAAATCCATCAAAGTATGTGGATACAGTTACCAATTGTGTATATTTTGACCACCTTGGATTAATGACCCCTTGATGACCTTTGACCGCCACCTCCTTGGGGTCACAAGTGTGACGCTATGTAAAGATCCATTGGTATGCAAATACCATTAAAATCCATCAGATTATGGTGGATAACAGAGACCAATATGTACAAGGTGTAACTGGGTTAACGGACATTTTTTGTACAACATCCATACATCCATCTGGACACATCCATCCAGATACTCTAACCGTACATCCATAAGCACTGCTAATTTTTCATGACGCCCCTTCCAAAATACTTGCAGCGGCCGGACAATAAAAAGCAGCAAACATTACTGTGATTGACAAACAATAAACATACACAACACCTACTCAAAAACCATCACACGGGTCCCAATATAACCTCTGAGTCACAATCCTCCTCTTCACTCATATCTCCATTAACTGAAGAAAACAACGTCCAAAATTTACACAAAGTAATGATCACACACAATCCACTCTCAATTCTGTCCAAATCTTACCCCTGCAGTCAACTTCATGGCAGACCTGCCTATTCTGGTGACGAGTTCAAGGTGATTCACTCGACGACCGTGATCCTCATCCTTTCTCAAGCCTGAACACAGAAATACACTGTGGTTGAGGGCATGTAAAGCCACTTGTGTCAAATTTCCCTGTCTTCTGGAATCCCAAAGATTCGCCGGGGACTCAAGTTTGGGCTTTCAGCTCCTCCGTGAGATGAGGGTATATTGCCATCCGATTCTTCGTCACCATCCAAGTCTAAAACGCCACCGCCAGAAGATGTAACTGCCAAAAATTGTCTGTTTGTTTGATGCAAAAAACAAAGACATTGACTATTTAACCCCTGAGTTTACACATCTTTAATTATAAAACACACATACTATTTACAAGAGAGATATACAGGGTTAGCTTCCCACAATGCATTGCTTCCAAAGCAGAATTTTGTTACAGTACTGATGTGAAATCGTTAGGGGTGAGAGGTGGCTAAATTAACAGTATTGAATCACAACTTGCATTTTTAAGAATTGTTTTTCTCTAACGATTCACATGGCTACCTGTAAAAAAAATCGCCATTGGAACATTGCATTGTGGGACGCTACTGATATCTTCTCTTCCTATGTTACATCCCCGACCTTGAGAAGGATTTGACAAAAACATCAAGGCTAGTACTGTCAAAAAGGGTCTAACTTTACATACGGGTTTAAACCATTTATTCCTTCAATAATGGACCTTTTTGCCCTTTCAACATACTCTAAGGTCCGTATGCACAAAAAGTTAGACCGGTCATAAACGTTAGACCTGTTCTAAGTGTAATTTTGTCCCACCAGAAATACATTTTCCTTTACACTACGCTAGGTATTTTGTATTATTTTGAAATCTGCATTTAAATCTTTCATTGCTAGTTCCGTTACAAAGCAAGTGTGAATAATTATCAATTTTAGGCAAAACTAATTTTGACTAAGACCATGTCTAACTTTAAACCTGGTCTAACTCTTTGTGCATACTGACCTAAGAGTGTGATGTAATTGGTGAGAATTCCTCATGGATGTGCCAGAGATTTTGACACCTATGAGGCCACTCCACGTTAATCACAACATGTACCTGAACTATTTTGTGTTGTACGTCATAGAGTAGGAGGGCTATTCTATTTCAACACTCGAGATGTGCACCGCAGCATTCATATATTTTCTCTTTTTTGGCGTGGTGATAGATATTAAGAGTAGATTTCAATAGCTTCCCATAATGCATTGCTTCCAATGGAGATTTTTGTACAGGTAGTCATGTGAATCGTTAGCAATGAAACATTCTTAAAATGCAAGTTTGTGATCAGTACTGTTAATTTGGCCATGTTTCATCTCTAACGATTCACATCAGTAGCTGTACAAAAACCTCCATTGGAAGCAATGCATTGTGGGAAGCTACTGATATCTTCTCTTATAGATATTGATGAGAAGTGAAAATCCTGAAATTTTGAGTGTAATAGCTCTTTTGGTTTTCCCGCAAGAGCATTCAGAAATTTAGGGGAGGTCATGCCATGCGATGTGAAAAACAATTTTGAGAGGGCCATAAACTTGTAATGGAATGTAATGGAACTTTGAAAATCACTATCTGGGGTAGACTTTAAATCTGGCATCAAAAATGTGATAGCTCCTTTACTTTTAAAGTTGTTGGGTTTAAAAATGCAACATCTTTCATGTGGGACCAAGTTTGAGGGTTCAGAACTCCGAAAGTAACAATATTTTTACTCTCCATTTTTTTGTCAATCTGAGTCGCACAACATGACTTTCTACCAGTAAAATAATATTAAGAATATTAGATAAGTAATAAGTGAGTTACAGCCCATTGAAAACCCTGATTTTGCATTGTGGCATATATTGACCCAGTGAAAATGTTGATATTTGACACACCACCACCCTACTTCAGGTATGTTGAAGATACATCATTGAAGAACTATTCCCGGGGGGGTTGTGAACGCGATTTTGTCTCAGAAAGTAGGGGACTGAATTTTGAGAAATTTGCAGGCTTGGAGCTGAAAAATTTGGCGGAAAATTCAGCTTCTAGAGGAAAATTTTCTGAAAACGGGGACCTTCAGAACTGAATTATGCTTCAACGAGGGTCTTGGGAACTGCTTGAGAGATGCAAAATGGAGGTCTTACGGGATGCACATACCGTACCTCTTTCCAATGTCAGTGCCCCTGGGAACTATTCTTGAAAGAATCAGTTTGGTGTTTCATATCTTCATGTTTTAGCGCAAGGTGCCTTTTGTTGATATCCCCATAGAATTATATGGTGCTATACACTTTGCATGTACAATGACCTCTGGTCACATACACCTTGTATGGCAACTTGAGTGGGATTTGGTGTGAAAAAATGTGAATTCGTTCATCCCCCACTACAAGAAAAGCTTTAACACCATGGTAGTTAGTATAGCACCTCTAGGTCATGACTGGGTAGTTATACTCTCACATGTGGTGTCACTTTTTAAATAGCCAGTTTAAGGTTACACAGGGGTCAAAATTTGAAAGTCAGAATCACGTTGAAAAGATGACATATTGTTCCCCGTCTAGTCTAGATTAAAAAAAACTGTTAGTTTGTTACTACTTACGCCACTGGTTTGGGGGTTTAGGTAAAAATTACTAAAATGGTAAAAGAGGTCAATCTCAATTTGTACATGGCGTCAACATGAACGTTACTGATTATATCTTAAATACTTGCAATTATTGTCTGAGAATAAATGTTACTTAAACTGAGATAAGGTAAAGGAAAAGGTCAATGCAATTGGATTGTGCCCTATGACCTATTTTGCCAAAAACATGTAGGATGATTGCAGAGCTACAAACTATTCCTTATTTTGACACATTAGGCTTGAGAAGGAATTTGTTCATTTTTTACCAAAATTGGAGTGACTTCTGATTTTGACCCGGTACAAAATTAAATTGACTTTTTTACAATTTTAGCCATTTTAGTTTTTACCCAATAATCCAAAACCAATGGTCATAGATAGTAAAAACCTATACATTTTGGAATGCGTGTGACTAAAATGAACAATGATGGCATACACTTCAACATGATGGAGCATTTTAAAGTTTGACCCCTGGGTATAAATTCGGCCCCTATTGAAACAGTGACACCAATAATTTGAGAGTACTAAACTACCTAGCATGATATAGAGGGTCCATACACTACCAAGGTTGTCAAAAACCTTTCCTGTAGTGGGGAATGAACAATGATGTTGCCCTAGGTCATGCTCACGCCTCTACTAATCTTGCCTGAATTCAAATCTGGTTTAACCAAAGCTGAAATTATCCATCAAGATCAGAGAACAACTTCATTCTGTGTAAAATGCAAAGCACTTACAGCAAGTTTCCAAAGGTTAGATCCGAACACGCCACCTGAATCTTCAGTTCGTGTAATTTCACATATATCAAAAAGACACACGGGGTTGCCTTATGCAATGATTGTTGGCTCCCAATCTCGGAATTCGTCATCAACAACATCCACTCCTATTATACACAACATAAAAAACATATAATCAACAAATGATATACATACAAACATGCATAATTATGGGGAGGAGATCAAGAGGCCAAAAGGCCAGAAGTGGGCCTCGATACACCAATGGTTAACTTAAATCACAACATCAAAACAAGTAACTGAATAAAGCTATACAAGCACACAAGACAAGACAGTGATCCAAATGACACATGCAAATACTTAAATTTAATATACAAATACTGGTGTTATCTCATTGGGCAACATAACATGTCGGCATGGTACCGGTACATGTAGTTTGACTCAGATCTAATGATATGGTTGTCAATTCTTTCAGACATGTCAAGAGTAAAAAAACAGTTTTGCCTTACAATTATGGCATAACTAGTTGAGGACACTTCAAATGGAGTATAACTTCAAACTCAGATTTAAACCAGAAATGGGTCCTTCCTGAATGCCACCCTTTTTGTTTGATATACTTGAAAGTGTGATGCAATGGGCCATTTTTGGAAATGAATCTATTGTGAGAATACCAAATTAATTCTTGCACACCAAGGAGGTATGCACATACGTTTTAAAATAATATAATATTAAAAAAAAAAAAAAAAAAAAAAAAAAAAAAAAAGAATAAAGGTATGATTTGGGAACCGGTACTCTCCTTACAAGAATTGAACCACGGCGATACCATATTTTAAGTGGAAGAACGAGACCGGAGGCCGAGTTCTTCCACGCCAAAATAGGGTTGTTCGCGGGTTCGGGTTTCAATTCGTTCGTAAGAGGAGTTACCGGGGTTCCCAAAAAATTCATACCGTTATCTCATTCTTAACCATCTTTATCATTTAAGGGGTCATCCTTTAAAAAACCATTTCGACGTGCTTTACGGCTTCTTCTAATCTTAAATACCAAAAGAAAGGACTGCCACCACCCAGTGACAACAATTGAAACAACCCGTTGAACGAACGATCATACGCAACGAGACGGAACGTAGGAAGGGCTCTTTGGCGCGACGGAAAGTAGCAAAAGACAGTATGATTTGTTTGTGAGTGCTATCTCAAACCTAAAAATAACTTCAATACGGCAGGGCGTACTACCTGGGTTCAATGAAAACGAATTAAACCCGGGTATCAAACCCAATGATATTGCTTAAATTTTCACAGATGTTAGTTCCAGCACTTTTTGGATTCATACCGATTGAAAATCTATTAACTTAAAACCAAAGTCGTTTTTAATGTCAACTGGCCATCAGTTTTAAGGTTGGATCATAGGCTAAGGCTTTGTCTGTGCCACAGCTTTTTTTTGAAATTTTGTGATGATGAAAAAACATGCCAACCAACATTTTTTTTCCAAAAGGCCATTTTAGAGATATGTCACCAAATGTGTTTTCAAATTCCCGTAAAAACTTTGTACAGGGAACTGATTTTTTCAGACAGAATAGTAAAGGAGCCAAAAATTTGACAATTATTTTGTCAGAATAGAAGAAAATGTATATAGGGAAACTCGGAGAAGAAGAAGAAGAACGAAAACTGCGGCACAGACAGCCTAAATAAAAGACGAAAAAAATACACGCGTCTCGAACCCGGAACTCTCGCTTTCTATGCGTGAGACTTACCACTGGGTTCACAGAACACTGTGTTAATGTGGATACCAATGAACGAGCGCTAATGTATTTCAGTCGTTATTTCAGAGTTCAAACGGCCGTAATATATTTATATTATAGGAGGGAGGAACCATTATATGCATATTATAGAATGGGAGCGACCTTATGCTGAATTAATGAGGAGACCTTATAGCATGATTCTAGCAGAATTCTATGCTCATGCGAAACTCAATATATTGCATAATTGCCAAATTACACAAGTCCTTTGTTATCGAAATAAAGCACAATACCAAAGCAGGTGTGAAGGGAAAATGTTATTATGCCTATTATATACCACTTATGAAGTGGGTTGTTCTATTATACTGAAGAAACTATTAAAATTACTCTTAATGCAGAACTAAAAAACAAAACAAACACCAAAACCAGAGTGGTTGCACTCCAGTTATTTTATGCTAAAATACATCTTTATTTGTCACTTTTTTCCTTTTTACCTTCACATTCCACATGTCGACAGCCAATCAGAGCTTTATCATCGGGGACTCCATTAAGAGTAAATGGTGGTGTTGCGCCACTACCACGGTACACCCTTGCACACAAATACTTCAAGTCTACACAGTATTCGCCGCTCAGGTCCATTGTAGCAGTGAGACCTGCCAAAGTTGTGTCTGGATTGATGATACCTGGACCTGGTGAGACAAATGAAATCGATTGAAAGTTTATCACATGCCAATTGATTTGGCAACTGCCTCTTCAGACGATGGTTCCTTGGAATTGATTGTGGGGTAGACATGACCCTGCTTGATTTGGGCAGTGGGGATTTACAAACGGTAATTTGGGAAACTGCTATGTGCATTTACTATGGCCATCTCTGTCTCAGTTACATTACAAAATCTCCTATTAAACCATAGCTCAATAAATCTTTGTAATATCATGATAATTTTGGAATAAATTGACTTCAAAATCTGTTGGGGTTAGTGGATCAACCCCGCTGCAAAATAGTGTAATTTCCAATAACGGTCATTTAGATTTAAATATTCATGACCAGGCCTAGCCTTTAGTCAAGTCAGTGTAACCCTTCGATATGCATATGAGCGCCCTCCTACCGTTAAGTCTTTGAAAAAGACTAGCACTTAGGTTACGCCAGATGTTGATGCTGTTTTGAATTCGCTGTTGCAGTTAGGTTGGCATATCCTACCCCCTGGAATTGATTCCAATGTTATTACTGGCAATAACATAATCCAGAGAGTTATCTTTTTGAGGGATGCAATGCAAATTACTGCAACTAGCATTTACTATTACTTGTCCAATTCACGCTTGGTCCAATCCCTATTTTGTTCAATTTTCATTTCCATTTTGGTCCAAAATATAAACAAAATGCATAAGAATTGAAATAAAGCAAAACTGGATGAAATGGGAGAGCCTGGCCCCCTAGTCAGAGTATTAGCCTTGGAGATCCCATGTTCTATACCTAGCAGGGGCACTCCCTGAGATCTAATCAGGTTATTTATTTAATTTGTATAGAAGCTATTAAAGGGGATGGTCCGATTAAAGTCTATAAATTTTTCATCTTGATAGAATGGGCTTCACCCGAATACCCCATCTGTAAAGTTTCACGCCGATATTTCAACCCGTTTTGAAGTGAGAGCTAAAAACGTGACTTTGCAATCCCCATAGAGTACTGTGTAAAATGAATATTGCTCAACCAAAATGGGGCATATTTTCACTCATAACATCCAAACCAAACATCTTTTAGCCCTAAGATTTCACAAGGTAAATGAATAGTAGCTTTCTTCTGATACCAAATGTTTGACCACCTAAGAACGTCTCTACAGAAAGTTTATTTCCATTCGGGTTGACTCACTGGGATGGAAATGGGACAGCCGATGGTAATCGCCCTACTCTTTGAAACTGACTGATATGCTTGTGCTGGTTTATCTCCCTGTACGTGGGACCGACTGCTTAACGTCACCTCCAAAAGGACGGTATAATCTCGGTTCAGTTGTCCAAGTCCAACTGAATCATGAGGAAAGCAAATTCTAATTTTAATTAAAGGTCCATGGTCCGATCGCTAATAGCCTCGTTCCCAGGGACCCCAGATTTTACTTTCAAAATGATCCGACTTTGGCACAATACTGTTCGAAAAACATGCCGAGATACTTCTTGTGCCAACTGTGTATCATTTATTGATTGACATGTGATGTGTTATCTTCCAATCAAATGGCAAGGATCAACTTAGGTATTATATAAAATGTTTTTATATGTGACGATAAAATAGTATTAGTTAACTGAAAAAAAAACATGCACTTTAGTTATCTCTATTTGCGTTTGGTTTATTCACAAGACAAAATACCTGGTCTTGAGATGCCATTATTCAATTCACTGTCGGGGATGATCACTACAGTTTCTGCATTCCTCTCAGCCAATGGGTCATTAGAGGCATCGGTGCTGGAACCAAATAATTCCACTGCCCAGTAGTTGTCCCCATCAGGAACATCCAAAACAGAAGTCTGATCATTTGGTGTCAGTAGTAAGTCAAATGTAACATCATAAGTCTCAGTGTTTTCCTTGAGTGGGCCATTGCTTTCCTCAAGTTGAAGTTCTACCTCTTCAATCAGCACACCTGGCATAATCATGAACAAATAACGAACTTGCCTTAATTTGAACTGTTCAAATGCTTAAGTAATTAATATTTTGACAAGGTGCCTCCTACAACTGCAAACCCTTGCAGTTGCAGGTGACAGAAAAATTAACAACTGGAAATCTGTGGGAGGCCAAATGACTTTGGCACAGCTATAGATAATTATTAAAGCTTTCTACTCTGAGCGGGTGATCGGTCAATTTTTGCAATTGATCCCCATCTGTAGATTCATTGTAATACTTCACCAACTCTGATACGCACATCACTGTTGTGCCTCTGCTAATGACAGCATACATACATCTGCTATATGCACCACCTGTGTAGGAGACCACTTGCAATGTTGCATTTCCTTCGTGGGGGTCGGACACGATCTGCTCGGTTTGGGCATTGGGGATTTCCAAACGGTCATTTAGGGAATTCTTACGGGTACTTTCTACGGCAGCCTTGGTCCCAGTGACATTGCAAAATCACCTTTCAAACCTTCGTTCAATACATCTTAGTAATATCATGATAATTTAGGAAAAAATTATTGACTTCAAAATCCGTCGGGGTTAGTGGATTAACCCCGCTACAAAATAGTGTAATTTCCAATAACGGCCATTTATATTTAAATATTCATGACCAGGCCTAGCCTTAAGTCAAGTCTGTGTGTGACCATTCGATATGCGTACGAGCGCCCTCCTACCGTTAAGTCTTTGAATAAGATGCACTCGGGTTATGCCGGAAGTTTATGCCGTTCTGTTGCTGTTAGGTTGGCATGTCCTACCCCCCCTGATTTCCTTGTTCGACTCGAAAAATTTCACAATAGGAAACATACTCTTTCTGTGGGGAAACAAACCAAGGTGACAAGGCATTTCACTTATAAGATGCTCGTGTACCTTGGCATTAAAAAGCCATTGACAGTCACTGTCTTAAATGCCCCTGTAAGCAGTATTCCATGAAGAAAGTAGCTCATTGAATCTTGGAAAGCTTTTACATCGTAACTAAAGCTGGTATTCTGAAAGGGACACTAACTTTTGACCCAGGTTTAAACCAGGGTTAGTCCTACATGGGTGGAACTTTTTTTCCTTTCACCATACTAAGAAAGTTTAAAATAATGGGTGAGAAAATTCCTCATGGATGGGCCCGATCCAGCCCATTAATGAGGAATTTTCACGCCTGTTATGGCACACATTAAGAGTATGTTGAAAGGAAAAAAGGTCCACCCATGTAGGACTAACCCTGGTTTAAACCAAGGTCTAAAGTTAGTCCTCTTTCAGAATACTAGCCCATGGTGTTATTGCATTCATAAAACGGCTGTATTAGTCTTCAAAAATGGCGATCAATCACAAAAGTAGACCAATCACTGGCTCAGGGTGAAAAGTGTTACTGACTAAACGGTGCTGACTGGAATAAGTCGTGAAGGTATGTACAGCATTTACTTTGTGAATTCCAGAAGGGGAATGAGATTAAAGAACCATAACCATGAAATAACTTGACCGATACCTTGACAATCAAAATGAGTGCAAGCCACTAGTCTAGTTGTTGGACATCCAAAGAGCGAGAAGTCGGGATTAGGGTTGTCTCCTCGCAGCAGCTCCACACATATGTATTGGACGTCACTGCATGTCAGATACTGGCTATTAAGCTCGCCATTGAAATCTAACTTTGCGTGAATGTTGCTCAGGCGAAGTTCTCCTCCAGCTGGTAGAGGGTAATTTTCATTGTTGGTATCTAACTCGCCCTCGGTTTCTGCCCATCCTGTCTGCCCACTGCTAGTACTGCTGGCGAAGACGTTGACCTTCCACAGGTCACGAGCATCACTTTCAATGATGCCAGCAAATTCGGGGTCAGAGTAGAAGACTGCATCAATCCACACCTCGTGTTCATTGACGCCTTCCTGCAGTGGTTCACCTCCAACAGCTGTGGCCGTGCTTGCTTCAACACATACACCTGTAACAGAATATGTAAATACGCATATTGTTATTCCTTCTATTTAGAATACAAATTTGACCACAATACAAACTGTTTTTCACATGACTTATGGACCCTCTTAGTCTTGCTGATTACTAGATACACCTGGAAAAGGTTTAACCCCCCCCCCAGGTCTACAACTTTTCATACAGTATCTATAATTGGCTCATACACGATTACAAACATGATAATAAACCTCTGAGTAACCAATCAACAACATTAGTTTTTCTTACAACGTCTTTGATTGGCTCTACCTAAATATATATACTAACCTAATGATGAAAAATAAATCAGGACCTTGGGAGTTAAGATATCAATCAATTCTATATGGTCTTTTACCAATATACCAAATCATTGAAAATTATTTGAGTGCTATTAATTGGTTTGAATAAAGTGAATCTTGGATTATGTATTGAACCCTCATCTATTCAGTGAAAAGTGTATTTGACCCATTACATGACCTTTCACCTAGATCGTAAGGTTATTTACTCTCGTACTCCACCTATAACATCAATGTTAACAAGTTGGTTGAAAATAAAAGTGAACCTTTTGACAATATTTTATGAATTTTAAGCAGATGCTATATTTGATCCCTATTGAGCTTGATCTATTTTTCCAGTGGAATATAATTTTTAAACATTTATAAAAAAAAAAAAAAAACCTTATATTACTGTTAATATCTCCAGTGAACCGCCTCATAAGAATTATTTAACCAAGCTTTGCTAAGCCCCCATCGATTCCTATGGAAATGAGATGTTCAGAATTTAGCACATTGACCATTATTTGACCCCATATGACCTTGACCTCATCCTTCCTCATTCTCCTTAACATCGCAGCAACCTCACAAGCAATTATTTTAACCCAAATTTAGTAAAGGCTATCAGTTCTCAAAGATAGCCAAGGCAAGATGTTTTTGACAACCTACACCTAATACTAACTTCAAGTAATAAAGTTATGTAAAAACATATAAATTCCCCTAAAATTAACAACTATGGAGAGAAAATATAACAAAAAAATGAAATGCACAAAAATATAAATGAAGAAACTGGCTTCACAATTCTTCAAAATAATATAAAGCTTACCTCGCAAGAAGGGGTTGCATTTCTCAGTAGTGAATCCTCGTCGATAGAAATGGGATTTAATTGCAGACGATCACCTTTATCAATAATGATACAGCATGAAACGAACAAAAGAACCACTTGTGGGACGCGTACATTCCTGTCAACGGTCAACAGGTCACGGTCACAGATATGTCATTGAAAGTTGTTGTTTGTCCAGGAGAAAGGCCTTGGTTTCTTTGCGCCTGGGTCAAATCAGCTGGTTCACTCAAGTACACGTGACCCTGTGATTTTGTGAAAATAAAGAAATTATTAGTAATTTATTTGGGTATTATTGGTAGTCACAAATAAAAGGTAGTAGGTGGTATAAACAAGGCCACAGGCTATCTTCTTCCGTGCTGGAATAATGGTGTCGTGGTTCAATCATATTATCAGAAACAAAAATATTCACACAAATATTACTGTTTATATAGCTATTTGAGTCAATGTGACATTTCTTATATACTATTTCTCACACTAGTTATGCTACAATTGGAAAATTTTGGAGAAAAGCATCTTCAATTTCAGACATTTTGGATGGCCAGTAATATGTCTACTAATTAAAGGCTTACACTTCGGCTTTTTATATTCTTTCAAGCAAAGTATTCACTCTCAAACAAGTATTCTATTTTGGTCGACCAAAATAGGACACAATTTTGCTCATAACATCCAAACCAAACATCCTTTAGCCTTAAGATTTCACAGAGTAAATGAGAAAAACAGTAGCTTTCTTCAGATACCAAAATTTTGACCACCTCGGTAAAATCTGGGTTTATGGGGACAAGGCTATATAGCGATCAAAGCATAGCCCTTTAATATTCAGCAAAATTTTAAAAACAAACAAACAAACAAAACAAACTAATTCCAATGCATGTAGCCCAAAGAAGTTAAAAAAAGTAAACATTGGTTAAGACACTTCCAAGTTTGCTTTCAAGATTTTCTCTGAGGGGATTTTCAATGCACACTCTATCATTTTTCATTTACAAGCCTGCTTTTGTTTTTCTCTTTTTCTAAAATATTTGCCAGACGATGTCTGACCTAACCCTATGCCCTGCCTTGTCAAAATATATTGCTTACACACAAACCCAAGTTCAGCATTCATTATAAGAAGAGCATTGCACTACCTATATAACTGTACACTTGATTGGTTAATTAAATAATATAAGCCTTTATGTAACCAATCACAAGAGTTCTTTGAGGCCTGTAAATTGGCAGGTAGTGCTCAGAGGGTTTTCAAATGCTTGAAATTCATTAAAAAGAATACGAGATTTCTGAGACTATAAATTTCCCTCAATTTGTACTTGATTGGTTGTAGAACATCTACCAAGAATGTTTCAACGGTTTATTGGACAAAAAGTAGAAAAGAACACCAAAATCTTAAGTTCTGAACTTGCCTGCTGTACTAACCGGCCAAATAAAGAAGCACACCTGGATTTTCTCTTATGCACAACAAAAAAATACTAACTCGCCTTTTCATTACATAAAGATGGTGTTTTTGTCCTTTTTACTTCAGTTGTTATTTATAAGCATTTTAAATGTTTTAAGAACTGGTTTTGGAGGAATGGGGACCGTGCATTTTTCTGAAAATGATCTGGGGTCTCTTTAACGGTGCTTGTTCCGATTTATGTCTATTGGGTTCTCTACTTGATATGAGAGCCTGGCACTTGAACATACGCCCCATCAAATACCGTGGCAAACAAACTTGCGGTTTTGATGGTAGAAACAATAATGCATATTGCAAAGCCCTATTCAATACTGTGCTAATATTGATGGTTAACCATTAAAACGGTGGTTTTTTGTCTGTATCTTGGGAATGAAACACATTTGGGGGCTCATATTTCAGGACGACAATGAGAAAAATATGGCCTTTACTCTGATATCAAAATCGATACTACTTCCGGGTAATGGGGAGGGGTCCCAAAGCGATCGGAACACGCAAACCTTTAAAGATTGATAATGTTAAAGAAGTACCCTAGATCACAGCTGTTTGAAAGTCATTTAATTATGTGCAAAACCAAAAACTAAACAAAAAATATAAACAGCGACACAGTTTTGACAACTGATTTTGATTACCTATTCCATTGACTACGTCCTGTGTAAATTTTACAAATTTCCATTGTGGGCAAATGTGATTTTTCTTAAAAATTTGTTTTACACATCTTTTTATGGAAAATAGCATATAGAGGGTGCTATAACATAGAAATTGTGACCTATGTAGGCCTATATGACAGATTCCCGCAATGGATTTTTCTGATTTTTTGCAGAGGTAATAGCTCTTACATATCCCTACTGATATCAATTGTCAAATTGTGTCGCCAATGCGTAAAATTGTTTTAAAAATGAGAGACAATTTGCACAGAGTCAAATAGCTGTGAGATTAATTCAAATCTCTTCTTTTACATTTAAATTCTTACCCTTGGAAATAAAATGACATTCCTTATAACCAATTCTCACAGATTAATTAAAATTTCTTGTCACTGAATTTTTGGGTGAGAAAATTAAATATGCTGTGGTGTACCTAAAAGGTTAGATAAAATAGAGCCTCACCTCACTGTCTCGCAATTCTCCTGTGATAGACCACAGGTTCTCGCCCTGAATGCCTGCATAATCACGATCAGTAGTGATACGCAAATCACTGGTCAAGGTGGAGGGTCCGGCACGTTCTACCAAAGCATCTGGTGGTGAGCCCGTGAATTGCAAACCATTGATTTTCACACCTGCATATACATAAAATATTGAATACAACAGTGATGTTGATATTTTATACTTTTTGTACACTTGGTTTAAGGTGGGCTGGGTGTAATAAGATGGCCAGGGGGGAAATGACCCGGGCATGGGGAATTAATCCTAGCCACCAGATGAGATTACAGAACTTGTTAACTTTGCCTGTAGTTTTTTTTAACCTTGGGCATGGACCTACTCCAAATGGATCCTGGATATATGAAAAATTTTTGGACACATAAAAAAAAATTGGCACACGTATTTAATAGCCCATCCTCATCAAACAAAAACAGTGTTACACTTATTACACTCCCTACATTCATGATGTAACCAGAAATAGCTCCTTGCCCTGGATCTTCACAGTTATTTGGCAAAGAGCACTATAATTCATTTTCTGTATTCTACATATACCCTCCACTACATCACTGCCCAATCTGGCATTTGTAGTAGTAGTAGTAGTAGTAGTAGTAGTAGTAGTAGTAGTAGTAGTAGTAGTAGTAGTAGTAGTAGTAGCAGCAGTAGGATTCACCTCACACTCGTAGCAATCAGCCTTACTCCCTCATTCCACTTCGCCTGATTCAGTGCATCCTCCATCCTCAACCCAACCCTCCTACTCTCCTCCTCCACTTGCTTCTTCCACACTCACTGCCCACTCCTCCGGCATCCCTCCTCCAACTAACACTCTCTGACACAACTCCATCACACCAATCCCTATCTCTCCACTCGCAATAATTCTACCGCATCAGCCTCTACCTTCTGATCCCACACATTCTCCTCATTCATGATTCTCTCCGTTTGCTCTTTCCAGACTCTACCTCTATCTCTCTCTCTCACTGAAATTCAACTTTCCATCACTTCCTCTCATACATCTTCCCCCTTTATCGCTTCCATCCTCTTTTATTACATTCACTCTCTTATACACCTTGTTTTATTTCTCAGCTCACTCAGCCCCTTCTCAGCCTCCTCCTTCATAATCCTCACAACCACTTTCTTTGCTCGCTTCTTCAACCTCTATACCTCTCTTTATTCTCTCACCCATCCCATTTTTTTCTCATTTCCTTATATGCATCCTTTCTCACTATCGCCTTTTTCACCTCGATTCCACCGCCCCATGTCTCTCCTACCTTTCTTTTTCCCACATACTTTATCCAATGCCTGTAACACCCCTTCTTTAAAGCACCCCCACAAATGCGACACATCAGTCCAAACAAGCTCCCCAACTCTAGTCTCAAAATTCTTTGTCTCTTCTTGAAACAAAGACAAATTCTTTGCTTAATTATAGTGTGTAATTAGAGAACAGATTTATAACAATTACTTGTAATCATGAGAATGTCAAGAATATGCTTGGCTACAAAGATTTAGAGGGGCAGCACCGGAAGTTTCTTGTTAGAAGAGGTTATGAAATTCATAAACTTGTACCTTTAAACTGTGGTATTTTCTAAATCTAGATTTAAACTAGAGCCATTAATACTATAAGATGCATACCTTTGCAATCAATTTCTTCACACACCCGGAACGGGGTAGGGCTGGTTGTCAGACTAAATAAAGGATCAGCCCCCTCAGTATTTCTTGCCAACTCAACACACAAGTAGAGTTGATCCTCCGGGCAAACAAAATCATCTAGGTTAAGGTTGGCGAGCGCATCGAGCTCAAATGGATCTCCCGCTGTCAAAGTTGTGCTCTCGTCAATCACTGCAAGTGTTTCACCGAAACGCAAGATGCCATCACCCATGGGATCCACGCTACCATAGACTGTCATCAGCCATAGGTTTGTGCCACTGACACTGGCCGTTCCATCTTTTGTGTCAGCCTCAAAATCAAAAGTGACATCATTTTCTTTGTGCTCGACTAGACAGGCATCATCAGGAAGATCCACAGCAATGGTTGTAAATTCCGCACCTGTATTTCCAAAGAATTACATCATGTATCAAAATAGATGAAGTGAGAAGTTTCTAGATTTATTGATCTGTGCATGGATATCACAATGTTACTTATTTTTTTTTACTAAAGCGATAATAAAATGCACATGTAATACAAATTTGGGTGAATATTGTTTTAAACAATACTTCTGGTTGGTCTCTATTAAAATTTTAAGGCAATATATGGATTTATTGGGGTAAATTCTAATGGGAATTTTGTCCCGATGTCTCAATACAATATTTACAAAAATTATGCCTGTCTAGCTATCAAAAGGTAAAGCTCCTCCATAATTTATTTCCTACTGACATTTTTAATTAAAAAGGCTACGCACTCAACTCAGCACAATTTCCACCTCACAAACTAATCACACAGTACACATGAAAATAGCCAAGATAACTGCCAACCTGAAATTCAAAACAGGGTCTGGCACTTACCGTAGCACTTTATCTCGCGGCATATAACGGCTTTAGAGGTATCTATGCTACAATCAGGTTCTGCATCATCACGCTCCTCCAGCGCGGCACAAACGTACATATCACCAGCTGGGCAGAGTTTATTGTACATGTTCAAAACAACGTCTTTGTCATTAAACTTGAGTGGTGATGAAAAGGAGACACCATCGCTTCTTTCTGCCTCTCGCAATTCTGGTTCGAATTCTGCAATTCTTCTACCCGATCCATCCTCATGGTCAGTCAAGAAATGATGAGGCGCCACAAGTCAGAGGGGTAGTCATCTATAATAAAACAAAAGGGAAAATATCCTTATTTTTTTATTTACACCTTTTACTTTTTATAAAATTTATTTTCAATGGCTTGTTCATAACACATTTACATTTTGAATGATAATTTTGCATCTATCATATTATTAAAAGCGCCATCCTGATCCACTCGAAAACATCAAAATATTTTAAATTTGCTGGAGTAGCTTTGAAGTAAGAAAAGCATTATAGTTAAGTCAAAATCCTCAATTCCGTGACTAACCTTTGGCAAGTAAGGTTTGACGATTGATTTGACTTCAAAGGACATTTTGAAGGCTTTTAGCCAAAGTCCCTCTGGAAAATGTTGGCAATTTCCACATGAGGAGGGGGTAAAGTTCACGGGGTAATTTTAAATTAATGTCATAGCTCCAAATTGTTGTGTGCGTAACAAGGAGTAAAAAAAAGTTCTTCTATGTTGACCTGTCGTAAAATGCAATCGATATTATGAGATATTACAGCAAAAAGCTAAAGTCAAATGTTTATTCAGCGAAGGTCAAGGTCTTATATTGGTTTGATTGAGTTTAAAAAGATCTTTAAAATTGCTAACAAGGCGAACTCGTATTTACGCCAATGTGTGTAATTATGTCCCCGCCGAATATCGCAATCACTAAGTGATGACTAAAATAGCCGGTCACTCTTATTTTTGGCCACCACTAGCTCGACAAAATGGTTACCTTTTGGTGAAATGACTCAAGAAACTTAAAATTCACATGTAAAAATCCCGAAAATTCCACTAATTTAGTAAAAATATGATAATTGATAAATTTGGAACACTATTTTGAAAAAATCATGTGACCACCTTTTAAATTTTAAAAAAAGAAAAAACCTAAAAAATTAAAAAAACACCATATTTTCACATTTTCCAAGTAAATGGGAAACAGGCTATGGCAACCCAAAAAAGACTGACAACGTTTAACCCAACCCAAAAACTAAAAAAAAGAATACCTTCAATGAAAACATTGGGTATACACTATGTAATACCTGGTTTCGTGGTATAACTTTCCCCCTCACCTAGCATTGACGTATGTTATTTGACTCAATTAAGCTCATTTGCATATTTTAAATTTGCCACGCAGATGCCAAAAATCTAGTCAGGCGGGAAGAACTTCTAAACGCCCACTTAGTTCCACAGTTAAATCAATTAACGCCTTAAGAACCTCCAGAAAAACTTCTACACAAGCCTTGCGGGAAAATTTTCATAGATTATGCAAACTTAGATATTTATTAGCATATTTTCCACCCAAAATCTAATAAGGTCGAGACCTCATCAACCAGCTTCTTCACCAAGTTACCATTTCAATCGTATTATAGCCCTCATGGAACTCCAGATAAATAGTCACAATATGGTCACAATGTTGGCATTTCTGTTGTAATTGGACAAACTTTTTCCCTTGACCTTTCCCCCACCCCCTGACAGACCCAGGGGAGGGACCTGGGGGTATGAATTAAATGGTTAGTAGGGGGGTTTCCCACCACAATATACCCAAGTTAGGATACTCTAGCTCATCCAAAAAAAAAAAGATATGACCAAATGTTCCAGGGTTAACATTTTTATCACGGAGATACATACGGACATACGGACATATGGACATACATACGGACATAGGACGGAGCCAATTTATAGTCCCCTCCCAAACTTCGTGCGGCGGGGACAAAAAAATACTTTGAATAAATTATGTAGGGTCTCTACCTACACTTGTAGTATCTGGAATTGTCCCAGTTGAAGTGGGTGGGAAAGTGCCCTCCTGTAACCAGAGGAAGATGCCAAGAGGGCAAACATACCCACATACTTTAAATTATTTATTTCTTACAATCTGATATCCTCTGAGCTCAGACTTTCTGGTTTGGTTCAACACATATCTATTATGAACCTTAATTTTTCTCTCTTAGATTTCCTCTCAATAAATATTTATCCCAATACCCAATTTGTGGTGGTACTAAAATTCACATGTTTAAAATAAATATTGGTAGACCAAAATGGGGCACACTTTCATCACAACATCCAAAGCAAACATCCTTTAGGCCACAGATTCCACAGGGTAAATGAAAAAAACAGCTTTCTTATGATACCAAAATTTTGACCACATCTGGTAAAATTGGGGGGGGGGAGCTATTAGTGATCAGGTCATGGGCCATTATGTTGTTTCTTTCGAAACTTGCAGACAACAAGAGCAAGATATTTCAATTTTTGGAGGTGGGTTCGTGTGCTGTAGCAACACCCACAATTGCCTCCAACATGCACAGGCACATACATAGTCCAACTGACGCTTATTACGTTACGATGAAGCATACATACTTGGAACATCTGCTCCATTGTCTTCAATGGGGAATTCCACTGATATCTCCAGCTCATTGGACTGTGTAACCTCTAGAATGGATGCATCGTTTGGTTCTACTTGAAGGTTGGTTGGTGTATCAAATATCACGCCTATGTATAAATAAAACAGAAGAAAATATTAGAATCCCACAACAGAAATAACTGAAAATATAAAAATCCAGAAAATAATGACAAAGCAAAAACTAGCATTTTTAATATATGTTTGTATATTGGAAAAATCTGTACTTTTCAGATGTAGTAGCCTTATAACAAGGGGAGAGACATTTTACATTTCTCAGTATTTAGACCAATATATTCAGGGACCAGGGTATCACATGATCACCAGAAAATCAATTTATTCAAGGTAGTAGCCTTATAACAAAGGGAGGGACATTTTAAATTTCTCAGCATTTAAAACCTTTAATTATTAGGTAGAGATATATCTGTTGGGTTAGCATATACTTCAATATTTAAAAATGCTTCCACTGAAGAGTAGGTGCGATTGAGGGTCCATTCATACTTTTGCAGGAAAATGGATGAAAACCATCTCTGAATCAATGCAGCAGCAGCAACAGTTCAAACTGCATGGCGCTGCTGCTACATTGAGTCAGAGATGGTTTTCATCCAGTGAAGTATGAATGGACCTTTTACATCCTCAATAATGCTAGTCAATAGGTTTCTAAAGTCTAACAACTGTGATGAGTTAAAGTGTAGACATTAATGCAATTGATGATTTTGACAGCATACAAGTATGCAATTGGGCCTTATTACTTTGACATATACACCTGGCACAAAAAGTATCTCGGCATGTTTTTTCGATCAGTATTGTGCCTAAGTCAGACCATTTGGAAAGTTTTCGAAATAAACATTTTGTTGCCTAGGTCTTGCTCTTTCATTTAATACCTGGCTTGTAAAAAAGCATGCAGAAATGTCTGAGATAGAACGCCCGAAAGACGCAAACCCCCCAAACCAAAAGTTGCAGTTTTTGGATTTTTCAATGGTCACTGTGTGGTACAACGCAATAATACGTGTGTATTGATTTTGCACAAAGAGGTTTTCCGACTGAATGAGCGAGAAAGCCTACTCGCAATATTGATTGTGGTACACGTGTTTGTGTCCCTGTACACTGCAATGTCCATTGAAAAATCCAAAAACTGTAACTTTTGGTTTTGGGGGTTTGTGTCTTTCGGGCGTTCTATCTCAGCCATTTCTGCATGCTTTTTTACAAGCCAGGTATTAAATGAAAGCGCAAGACCTAGGCAACACAATGTATATTTCGAAAAATTCAAAATGGTCTGACTTTGGCACAATACTGATCGAAAAACATGCCGAGATACTTTTTGTGCCAGGTGTATATACATTTGATTTTCTAAGTGGCCCTTTTCCTTTCAAGTAATACGCTTTATCAACTGGTAATGTAATGGAACAACCTCCCTCAATGTAACGGAACAACCTCCCTCAATGTAATGGAACAACCTCCCTTAATGTAATGGAACAACCTCCCTCAATGTAATGGAACAACTTCCCTCAATGTAATGGAACCTCCCTCAATGTAATGGAACAACCTCTCTCAAAATTGTATTGCTATCAGGGCCTCCTTGGAAAGCAGTGTTATACATTGAATGATGCTACCCTGAATAAATAAAGCTTAAATAAATAATTAAAAAATAAATACTGCAATTGGTGGATCAATTATAAATCTTGTCATCCGAATGATCACCTCAGCCCAATATTCCCGATCAGGGATTACAGAGTGTCCACAAAAAAAGAAGTGCAAGCAGATATACGTCAATTTCTCCAAAATTACTTCAACCTGAGTACTTCATCTTCGAGGAGCATATTAATTACATCATTACGTATAATCAGTGCAAATGCCATGACAATCTACTACCCATGTAAACCACTGATATAATACATTAAAGGCTGTCTGTTTTTCACCCATTCCAATGGGATTTACACAATTAGCAATTTGCTCATTCCAGTGCCGGGGGAGTTATTTCCAACACATTGAATACACTGCTGTTTCATGATAAATCATTAAAATATCAACAACAAAAGATATATGTTATTAGTTTATTCTTTACATTTATGGCAAATCCTATTGCACAATTTATACTTGTCAATGTCTTTTTAAGTAGGGGACTACAGGTCATCTGTTAATATACATATATATATATATATATATATTTATTATTCATTTTGTTGTGTGTGTATGAATGAGCGAAGAGTGTATGTGTGTGTGTGTGTGTGTGTGAGGGTGTGTATGTGTGTGATTGTATAGGCCTTTTGTGTGTGTGTTTGTGTGTGTATGTGTGTGTGTGTGGCGAGGTGGGTGTGTGGTGAGGTGGGTGTGTGTATAGGTGTGTGTGTGCATGTGTATGTGTGTTTGTATATGTGTGGGTGCGCGAGCATTTTGATTGGGTTTTTGAATTATTACTTTGTTTCATGCTTAATTTATTTGTTTTTGTATATGTGTCTGAACGCACCGCCGGGTAGGCGTGTGCCACTGTTATAAAAGTGTATGTTCAAATAAATAAATAAATAAAATATATTGAGGGTGAAGTGGGAGGGAGTTTATTTGTCAAAAATGAAAGACCTGCATAATCTGTGCTTGTCATTAGCACAGTCCATTTTTGGATAAGGGTCATTTGTTGAGTGTATGTTGTTTTGTGTTTGGGTTTGGATGGGATGGGGTGGGGTGGGAGGCAGTTTGTTATTCAAGAACAGAAGTAGATCACATGTGTAATTTTATGAAAATGTTGTTAGGCTGTTATTTTGTTTAAACCAAATATAATAAGATTTAAATCTGCATTTAACAAACCTTCACAGTCGATGTGAATGCATGTCGTGCGCTGCTCAGGAGTCAAGCTATAATCTACGCTGGCATCTTCACTTTTAGTGACGCGCACACACAGGTACAAGCCGCCGTCGTTGCACGTGACATCCGTCAGATCAAATTCGGGGTCAATTGGGTCGACCATTATCCAGTGTATATCTTGAGTCCCTGTCGGCCACTTCTCTTCACCATACCCAATAACCGGTTCCATTCAGATGCTCAAAACACCTGAAAACGTAAGTTTTTTTTAAAATAACTCTCCTATGTATTTTTACAACAGTCGATCTGTTTTTCACAACAACAAAAAGATTTTCAATTTACAAGAACATCATTACAAATTACCAGATGCCATTAAGCTGGCTCCCCAAGCAGTTTTTTATATTGGGAGTTATAAATATCTGAAGGTGAATTTAGACCCTTCAGAAATATCACAAAGTCAGAAAACGAACCCATTAAAGTATGAGTTCTTGTAGCATTTGAGAAACTATAGTGATAGTGGTTGAAAAACTTAATTTTTTTTTTTGCCTGTGTAAACTTTTAAATTTCTGGCCCCTTGTGACCCGAATGGACCCAATCACATTAGCAGTCAGTCATCAGGTCACGCAAGTCGCCCTATGTTCCTTGTGCATGAGAAAACCCTGATGACTTCAGCACCTTTTGAGTTTATGTCCATATGTACAATGATTCCATAAACCCTGATGAATTCAGCAACTTATGAATAAGTATATGTCCCATGTACATTATTCTGTAGTCCTTTCTCAATTCATCAGGATCACAAGTGCCCCAGGGTCACATGCCCATACCAAAATACAATTGCTGTGACTCATTACTGTTACTGACTTAGAAAGCTAAACGGAAAATGTCCTATTAGGGGTCTAAAATACTCGGTTTTCATATTTCAAAAATTAATGTATTGTGGTGGATGACGATCGTACTACTATGACCTTTTTTTTTTAAATGTTTTGTGGCTCTGGTTGGCATTCGAAGATGACTGTTTGGAAAATATAACAAGCGGTTCTCGAAACCACAAAGGTCCCCGCCCAGTGCAGTAGCTAAGAACAAGAACAACATTTTAAGAAGATCTCAGGGAGATTGTGCTCGAAATAGTGGTTCTTCTTGAACAACTGTGGTATCTCCATTGACATGACCTTCAAATTTTTTGGCACTGAACTGTTGACCACACCCACCAGTTTCATCATCCTACCACATGTTTAAGTGATTTGACCGTGAATGACCACCACTTGACCTTCCAAAATTTTGGCATTGAATGTTGACCACATTCACAGTTGCATGACCATACAACCATTTGCAAAGATTTGACCTTGAATGACCTTGAAAGGGACACTACCAAAATTTTTGGCACTGATTGTTGAACACACCCACCTAGTTTCATCATCTTACCACTTGTCAGAGTGGTTTTACCTTGATGACCCCACATACCCTGAAATGACTTTCAATTCCAAGTTGCAACCCTGAATGTTGACCACACCCACCAATTTTCATCCTCCTCCCACATGTTTTAGTGATTTGACCTTGGATTACCTCGGATTACCTAGAAATGACCTTAAAAATTGTGGCACTGAATGTTGACCCCACTCCAATTTTCATCCCGACCAATGTTTAGTGATTTGACTTGATGACCTCGGAGACCTTGAAATACCTTCAAAATTTTCGGCACTGAATGTTGACCACAACCCACCAAGTTTCAATCATCCTACCACAACAGATAATGTTTATAGCTTTTTTGCGTATTTTTTGTTTTGACCCCCATTTGACCACAGACACCCACCAATTTCAATCCTCCTACCACATGTTTATGTTTGATCCTTGGATGACCTTGATGACCTTGAATGACCTTCAAAATTTTTGGACTGATGTTGACCACACCCACCAATTTTCATCCTCTACCACATGTAAGTGATTTGACCTTGGATACCTCGGATGACCTGAAATGACCTTCAAAATTTTTGGCACTGAATGTTGACCACACCCACCATTTTCATCCTCCTACACATGTTTAGTGATTTGAACCTTGAATGGCCTCGGATGACCTTGAAATGACCTTCAAAATTTTGGGCACTAATGGTGACCACACCCACCATTTCATCCTCCTACACATGTTAATGATTTGACCTTGGATGACCATCGTATGACTTGAAATGACCTCAAAATTTTGGCACTGAACTGTTGAACCACACCCACCAAGTTTCATCATCCTACCACATGTTTGTGATTTTGGACCTGAAATGACCACCACATGCCTTCAAAAATTTGTGCATTGACTGTTGACCACATTCCACTAGGTTCATGACCATACAACCATGTGCAAAGATTGAACCTTGAATGACCTTGAAAGGACGTACCTAAATTTTGGCACTGTTGTTGACCACACCCACCAGTTTTTTCATCCTCCTACCATATGTCAAGTGATTTTCCTTGGATACCCCACATGCCCTAAATGACCTTCCAAATTGCAACACTGAATGTTGACCCACCCAACCAAGTTTCTCCTCCTACCACATGTTTGATGATTTGACCTTTATTACCTTGGATGACCTGAAATGACCTTCAAAATTTTTTGCACTAAATTGTTGACCACAACCACCAATTTTCATCCTCCTACCACATGTTTAGTGATTTGACCTTGGATGACCTTGAAATGACCTCAAAATTTTTGGCACTGAATGTTGACCACACCACCAATTTTCATCCCCTACCACATGTTCAGTGATGTGACCTTGGATTACCTCGGATGACTTGAAATGACCTTCAAACATTGTGGCACTGAATGTTGACCACACCCACCAATGTTCATCCTCCTACCACAGTTTTAGTGATTTTACCTTGAATGACCTCGGATGACCTGAAATGACCTTCAAAATTTTTTGCACTAAATGTTGACCACACCCCGCAATTCATCCTCCTACCACATGTTAAGTTGATTTGACCTTGGATGACCTCGGATGACCTGAATGACCTTCAAATTTTTGGCACTGAATGTTACCACACCCACCAATTTTGTCATCCTCCTACCACATGTTTAAGTGTTTGACCTTGGATGACCTCGATGACCTTGAAATGACCTTCAAAATTTTCGCACTGAATGTTGACCACACCCACCAGTTTCATCATCCTACCACAACAGAAATGTTTTATAGCTTTTTTGCTGTATTTTTGACCGCCTTTTACCTTGACCAATTGCCACCTGACCCTCCTCCGAACTCATCCGCAGCCTACTTGTGAGACATCATGGTGCGAAGATGGATGCCCATACTTGCTCCCATCAAAAGATATCGTGTTAACAACGGTTTATTCTAGCGATTTAGCCCTATTTTTGCCCATATTTGACCCTATTTTTGACCACATTTGAACTTTGACCCATGCACATGACCACTTGTATCCCACCCCACGCCTACTTGAGATACATCTATGTTTCGAAGATGGACTTCCACACTTCCTTAGTTCCAAAGATACTGCGTGGGACGGCCACCCACGGACGGCTACCATTTCTATAGTCCCCCTTTGACAACAAAAGTTGGCGGGGGACCAAAAACATGTCTCTTATGTTACCAAAACCCTAACTAATTAAACACTTTCCAAATCAAAGTGAATTCTTCTCTCAAATATTAAGGTGCAACGAGAGATTTCACATATCAGGTGGCTTAAAAAAAATTGAAAGTCTGATTTTTGAACCGGATGTAAAGCTTTGCCATAAAAATATCCCGATCTAAAAGGATTCAGGTTGTGAACTGTTTCTTTGGTATTAAAAAAAAAAAAAAAAAAGAAAGCAAAAATTGGGAAATTTCTAATTAGTAAGGAGCAAATACGAATTCAATGCCCGTTTTATATTGAAATAAAAGCAAATCATAATCACATTTTTCTCTCTTGTAAGACATTTCGGTAGCGAAATACAAGGTAAGAGATCTATTGAGTGTCTAATCTTATGAAATACTCTGCACAAAATATGGTGGCCTCAAAATCTCTCGTTGCACCTTTAAGTCAGTGGATGTACTCTCAACCTGTATAAGAAAGCAAAACCATGGAATGTTTGTTAAACTTGTCAACATGAATCTCCATTATACTTTAACCTTGGTCCGATTTGTACAGAATTGCACTGTAGACCTCTGCCGGGATGTGAACAATAGCAAGCTTTTTTATATTCACTGTGGTATAACATGCGAATATATGTGTCTCGTGCTGTTACGTTTTTCCTTCTTTCTTCTTCCTCTTCTTCTTCTCCTCAAGACGCTTGCAACGGACACTCTAACTCAAGAACCATAGCAGCCTCGGTCCCCAAACTTGGTAGGATTATAGCCCCTGATTTGCCTTTTGGTTATCTCGACCCCAGGTCATAGGTCATGGGCTACAGGGGGCAAAATGTTAAAATCTAGGACACCTATACACAGAACCCCGCCAGAAAAGCCCTCAGAGCCCAAACTTGGTATACTGATAGCACCTGGCCTCTGAATGCGACTTTTGGGAATTTCGACCACAGAGATCTAGGGTCCACATGCTCCATGTCACATGCGATATACCCGTGTTTGTCTAAATACAGCTGTGGCGTCTAGTTTGCCTATTGTATTTGGGCCAGCTCATGTAAAGTGGTTTTGCTCAGCAATTCGCATAGCAAAAAATTATGTCAGGGTGACATCAAGACTAACTCTTGCATGTGCTGAAACAATTCAAAAGTATCACGCTCATTGTCTACAGCACAACAAGGATTCTTATTTAACCACTTTGGGTAGAATGCAGAGGTATTTTGAGTCTATATCCCAAGCACCGTTTTGGGAAATTTCACTCAATAGGGTCATGTGCTCACACAAAAATGCTATCTCTTAACACATAAAACCCCGACTTAACGCTTATTTTAGCCCACAATGCATTAGTACGTAGGGTTTTTTTGCATGATTTATGAAATTGCCTTGTGGTTCTAAACTTTGGAACACTTTTTATCCCAAGGTACGACATTGGTTTAGTACGTACGGTACAGTCCCATTGCTATGGGCTCATGGGATTGATTCAAATGCCCTCTGGGTATCAATGGGTAAGATTTAACTGCACCACCAACCATCTTTGCTCCCACTTTCTCCCTCGGTAAAACCACATCGTGTCTCAGCAATGAACAGTAGATGTCCCAGAGTTCTGCCCATCGGGAAAGTTGGCACTCTCCGTGTTGAACCCAAGAAACATCTACAAGGCAGCTGGTTTGACTCCAGTGAGGTTGTTTGAGTTCTTGCCTTCTCAAATCAACTGCATCTGCACTACCGAGTTCACGCCATGACCGGCATCCAATCATAACACTGGTTTTAAATTATATGGTACAGAGTTAAATAAATTGTGATAAATCAAATATTTAACCTACATCAAGGCATGGACTGATAGTTTTTGATGACATTAAAAAAGAACCTGCACTCAGGATAACATTACACAATACACTGTCAAAGTAATTATTGTGAGCACCTATGAAGTGGTTGCATGACAAATGTTATTATTTCAGGCCTGACAATGATTAAACATTGGTCTGATCAAGAAACCATTTAATGATGTGCTCAGTAGTTATTTTACAGCATATTATTTTAGGGAAATACAGATTTTTTTCCAGAAAAATAGCAGAGCATTTTTTCAAGTAAGGAAAATTCAAAATTTTTAAATGAAGAACCCTGAGACATCAAGGGACCACAAGATTTTTGTTGTCCTTATCTTACCTTCTTTATGTAGGCAAGTTTTTTTAAAACTGAATTTTATTTTAGTCCCACTTTTGTCAAAGGCACAATGCATCAGTACGTCTTGCACTTGAGTGTGATGCCCGCTCCCTTTTTTTTGTTGCAAATCACAATTTTTTAACAAAAATTACTGTCCTTTGAAACAAAACATGAGATGGTAAATACAGTCCGTAAAGATAAAAACAACTAGTGAATGCATGCCAAAACATGCATTAACTACTATATTTCATCGGCATGGTAAATGAACGTTGTTCCCAATATTTTCAATGAAGTCCATGTGAAAATCATACAATCCAAACAAAATGAATCTATCATAAGGAATTTTCTGCAAATACCACTTTTTAGAATTTCATGAACTTTCCACCATAAAAGTCCCTTTTTTAGTGATTTAAAAAAAAAGATTGTGAAAACACCCCTATTAGTGATCCTACCCAAGGGTTTGGTGAATGATGGCACCAGGGTGTGATGTTCCTCAGATATAGAAGAGGACTAACTACTATAATCTGGCTACTATGGTATACTCACTTTATTAATCCTCATTGCTTATCCCTCCTGAATATTCATGAACACAATCCTCCTATTTCATGGCTGATTCCGATTACGCATGCTATTCCCCCTAGGAACTTAGATTTGACTGTTTCCCTACAATCCTCGTCCCATAGTCACAGTGAGGTGTAATAAAACAAATCTATATGGTTTGTATCGGGGAAATCGGGGCACACTATTTTTCCCTGGTACTGTCTATCGGGCCTATCACCCCTCGGTGGTGATAGACCCGTATCCAGGTAACCTCGGGAAAATGGTGTGCCCTATTTTCCGCCTCTAATCAGGTAGTATTTGTAATACTGTCCTATGGGCTAATTTAATACACATTTTTGTTCTATTGCGGGAGTCTACTAGCGGGAGGCCCGACTTCCGCGTGCTCCCGCTAGCTGAGTAGACGGGAGCGATCACTGAAACTGAACGTCACTGAAGAATTGACACCTATGCGAGACCACCGCAACGCAAACCCGTCACCCTTAACTGTAGACCTCCCCTGGGAAGTCGCAACATTTTGTATTTTAACACTCTTAATAAATCAATTCTCGTACCTCATATCCATAGCTCATGTAGTTCGCTTTCTAAAGAACGTCAACAAACGGAGTTCCCGTATTTTTCCACATATTTTCTCATAACGTCCTCAAACTCCCATATAAAGTTCTCGCCATCCTGTATTTTATGACGCCCCCCCCCCCGTCACAACATCCCGTAATCGTAATTGCAGCCATATCCTATAGCTAAGGCCTATATAGTTCCTAATTCTAAATATTAAAACGTCAATATTCCATACCGTAAGTTTCGTATATTTTAATTTTATTCTTCCTCAAAACTCCGTGGTACACCCGTATATCCATACTATGACAAAATCAAAGCGAAAACATACAGGTTCTTGACCATTTCGTTGCCCTACCCCGGTGCCTGTCATTGCGTACCGCATATGCGTCTTACGCATGATCGCCCGTTCCACGCGTAACCGCCCATCAGTCTTGACGCGTGAACGCCCTGCCACGCTTAACCACCTCGCAACACCAAAACCCCCACCACGCTACGCACCGCTTACAAACAATGGTAATTTACCATAACACGGCACATTTTCGTTGATTTTTCAGGCATTTATAACGGATTCATCCAAATATTTTAGGATCGTCGACTCTCACGCACCTTTCGTGTTAATTTAACGCTCTTTGAAGCAAAACTGGCGGAGCTTTTCGTGCACAAACCCACAAATACATACAATACATACACACAACATTCGGCAAATTAAGTATGATTATTCCAACGGCTGGATCACTTTACCTCAAAATTTGTAATGAGATGTTGTTGGTGACAATGCTTCTATTTGAAGGGGAAAACTCATAAGACATTGTGACCATTATCGGGTCACCCCGTTTTAAAGGCCGACTCGAGATTTCAAAATAATTTTTGTGGCAGATTAAAAATAGGTGGACTCGACCTAATGATAGTCCACCTAAAATGCGCGAATTTCAAAGTTTGAGATTTTTTTGTTTTGATGCAGTAACCATGTATGCATATATAAATGCCATAGGATACTGTGTATAACAAATTCCAGATTCTTGAAATTTTATTAACAAAGTTGTGATTTTCTATATGAAGGACTTTGTTTGATCTTAGCTATTTTCATACAGTGACTAGTATATGGACAAACATTATGTACATGCAAAAAACACAATTTGTGTTAAAATTGAGGTACCCTCCTTTGGGAATCTCTGAGTCAGTTCTAAGGTCAAAGACATGCCTTGGTAGTATACTCCACTTTCAAGAAAACAGCTTTGCTCGAATTTGCAAAAAATTTAATTGCAATATACCCTTTTCCTGTTTGTCTTGTCAATAAATGACTCACTTTCGCTAATATTTGCATAAACTCACTTTAGCTCATATTTTGTAATAAACTCACTTTTGTTCATCTGTAAAAATCTAAGCAAAAGGACATTTTTTTAAACAAAAACTGTACTGTCTAAGTACAAGTCAGTAGCATGTAACACACTTTATATATTTTTATATCACTTTACTTACCACCACAGCTGTCCAATCTTCTTTACAGTCTTACGAAAGACTAGGTTCCAAAGTAAAATCATCATCATTATTCCCAGCATTTATAGGTCCTGCATCCCCATCAACTACGTCTTGATCAGTTGATTTGTAGCCTTTGTCAAACTCGACACAAAGATAGCGGATATCTTCACATGGATAATTCAGCACAAACGGATCGGCGTCATCTGTCCAAACATCAAGCCGCAGCGTCTCTCCAGGCGTCACATCTGAAAATGCAAGGTGCATTTCGTGATTTCAGCACCTTCTGTTTTATCATTGATCACTAGATATCCTTGAGAAAAGCTTATTCTCAAAATTTGAGCCGATCCCAATCTTGCAGTTTGTGTTATAAGCAATTGCTCGTTTCCCATGGTCCCATAGGCTACTGTGCTGAATTTCTGTCCGTTTACGGAGAGAAAATACAAAATTGCAAATTTCTTACAGATGCGACCGAATTTGCATGTAGGATTGGGCACACATAGATTACTAAGGCTAACTGTTCAGATGATATAAAAATCTCAACATTTTCAGGTAAGTCGGGGGGACGAGGCTGTGGATCACGAAATGCCCCTTTAAGCCACACCTGGTTATACCGGGAGTCTATAATTTATGGAGAGAAACCTCACTCTTCCACAGTGGCAATGTTAGATTCTTAGGATTGTGGGCATTTGCAAGCCTGAGTCTGTATAGTCCCATTCCAAGCATAAAAACCCTTCAAAAATTCTATGAAAAAAGGAGTTTGGACATGGGCTTGATATGAATAAGTGACCTAAAATACATATCTATCATAAATTAAATCCTCCGATAAAAAGTAGATCAAAAATCATCACGTTAATTGCTAATGCTACATTTGATGGACATATTGGAACCATCAAAATGTGTACCATTTACAATAAGGGAATATGCAATTTTAGGCTGCAAATTACATTTCCTTGACCAAATTTGCCACAAAACTTACCAAATAAAAGAGGTAAAAAGCTCCCACAAATTACAAGTGCTACTTAAAATTGCACATTGTATGTCAAATCAGGAAGATTTGACCCCCCCCCCCCCCCTCAATAAAGACGCCAGTCTCGGCTTCATTACTTTAGGCTAGTGTAGGCTAATACACATAATTTTAAAAATGACAAACATGCACACTCATCTGTTGCACCACATTTTCATAGTATGTTGAAAGAAAGGTCCACTAATGAAGGACTAACTCTGGTTTAAATCTGGGTTGACAGTAATATAGACACTCTTTGAGAATACAGCCACCGAAATTTAATGATTTAATTACGGACTATTTTTGTTACTTCTCTGTTACTACACAGCTGTTTGACCCCATACAAATTTGTCTCTTATTTTTTTAGAACAATTTTAAGCAGTGGCAACACAATTTTACACTGATATAATTTAGGCAGAGCTCTCAATCTCTGCACAAATCAACAATTCATTGCGTGATCTTGCCATATGGCCTACAAAGGTCCCATGATTTTTGCATGTTATAGCGCCCTCTATATGCCCATTCTCCTATCAAAGAAGGAAAACGAGCCTTTTTAAGAAAAATCACATTTGGCCTCCAATGAATTTCGTACAAATTTACACAGAATGTAGTTATGGACGAAATAGTCCAAATCAGTTGTCAAGTGGTCGCCGGTGATAATTTTTGTTTTAGTCATAAATAGACTTTCAAAAGCTGTCTATTTACCTGTGTCTTCCCAATCTATTACTCTGTCAGGAGGAGCTGTATCATCAGCTGCATTAACACCGTCAGCAGAAATCTGTTTGACAGGTCTGCCAATGGTTTCAGTGTTCCCGCTTCATCAGGACTAAGGAAGACCCTAAGCTTCCACCAGATCTGACCATTGACCCGACCTTCATTACCATCGTATCACTCTCTAGAGACAGATGGAAGATTCCCTCGTCGCCCTCCTGTATGTCCCCACTTAAGACGTCGGAGAGTCAAGTTGCTGCAGGCGATCGTCTTCAATGTCGCTTAGATGGCAGGGGATCTCACACCTGGGTAATAATCAGCGTTTTGGAGGACCGTACGACCCGAGTATAGTCCCACGCCCGATTTAATCCCACCCCCATTTTTGAAAGAATCTAAGAATAGTGAAAATCCTATAGTAATCCCACCATAATTTTTTTGCTGGAGGCAATAGATTAGCATGCAATTTTGTTAGGATCATTAACGGTTTTGAAGTATATTTCTTGTGAGTTATTCATTACAAATTTCACAAAAGTTCATGCAAATCAGTTCATTGTACAAGTATTTGGTTTGATGACCATCTCATTTTACACTTGGAAATATCTGAAAAGTTAAGCTCTGAAAGGCTGAATGTTGATGCCTGCATGCTTTATGTTAGGTGGAGATCCTGGTTTATATCCCACCCCCTAAATTCAGCTATTTCAGGGTAAAAATAGGTGGGACTATTCTAGGGTCAGTACAGTAAATACGTAGATTTGGTGCCTCCCTGTGAGATTTTTTAGCATTTTGTGATGGGAGAGCCTGCAGGCTCAATTGATTTCTAATAACAGACTACCAATATTGACACACTCTGTGCCGCCCACAGATTTTTACCACTGACGCCACCCCATTACCATCGATCCGTCAAAGAGACAGATGGGGGATTCCCTCATTGGATATTAACAATGTGTTTGGAAAATATTCCTAGTTTATTTTGTGACTCAAGATAAAATTGCATTGTATTGCTGTATTCTGATAAATCTTTAAAATAATTCTCACATCGCAAAGCAAGTTCTAAATGCATAACCTTTGAGTAATATTTTGTTGCAAATGAGGCCCCTCTAATCAATGAAGCAGCTTATCCAATGTGCTGTTGCCAGTGAAAGTTACTTTTTAATACTGGCTTTTGATTATTTTAAGGTAAAACAGTTATGATGCATGAACAGGGTACCTTCATGATTTTATTAATGTTTGATTTGAACCTTGGGCAAGCTAAGCACAACTATTAACTCTTGCATATATTAGTCGATAAACTTTTCATGTTGGCAAGAGTTGTCATAAATAAGCAAAAACATTTTTGTATCAGGTGGTTCAGTGGTCTATCTTTAACCACATTAAACATTACATGCACATTAGTTGACAAGAGTGGGCACAATTTCATAATTTAACATGTAGAATGCCACATACATGACAACAAATGGCCTAATTAGGGCAGGTGACCCCTAATGAACCCTAAGGACTTAATTTCAATGATTCAAAGTACGCTAACAAGTTAGATGTCATAAGCGACCATCATTTGGCAAATTGCAGGTCCTGATTACAATTCAACATCATTAGGAGATCCGCGATTTGTGATTGGTGAGAGCGCGTCAGTAAACAACGTTTAAGAGCCCCCCCTGCAGTAACGATTTCTGATCACTTTTAGGAGGTCAGGCATGTAGCAAAGAGGTAGACGTGTGTACACTGAGCATGGCTGCTACGGCTCTTATTGCCTCAAAATAAACAATGAGTCCATATACTTCGCCTATTATAAAAAAATGTATTTTCGGAATATGTGTTGAATAAAACAGAAAACTAAGACTTTCAAAATTTTTATGATTAGTGCACATTCGAAGCCACCACCCCTATTCTGCTAATAGGAACATCCCATGTGATACATCGAATCATGCTGTTTTCTCAAGTGTGAAGAAGACGAAAACATGACATGAAAAGAGTGACTTTGCAGCTGATTTTGTAGGATTTAAGGTACAAGCATGCAAAATAATGATGTGTGACGGGGTTCATTTCATGATTTCATGAGTAAACGATTGTTTTGGCCTACGGGAAGGCCGGCGAGGGTCGTTTCGTGACGCCCAGCGCCGGCCTGTCCTCGGGCCAAAACAAGCGTTTAACTTCATGAAAATCCATGAATGAACCCCTAATTCAGCTATTCTTGAAGGTATTTTTGACATAGACTGGAAGTATCCGGTTAATGACCCCTTAAGACTTCAATGATCTTGAAAATATTTTCAACATCTTTAGAATGTTATGAGCAAGTTTCATCACATACTACCTTGCATAGTAGAAAGATTTTGAATTGTATTTTTGACTCAGATCGAAGAGACCCCATAATGACCCCTCAATTCCTTCAATTGATCTCATACTATTTTTAACATGTTAGAATATCATTAAAAATTCATTTCTAGCCAACTTCAGCTCAATAGGAGCATTTTGACATTTGGAATTTACCCCTTAATGACCTCAACTGAAAGAAAAATCACACTTTTGACCCCTGTGACCGATAGATGACCTTGACAGAGATCAACGTCATGTGACATGGTTCTTCCTTGCCATGTACGAAGCACTACTACTATTTCAATGTCTTCGACCATGAATTCAAATGAAAAACTAAAATTAACATGCAAAAATAAACATTAACCGGCTACCAGCAATGCAAGCCAAAAGATGTGTACAACATTCAAAGCATCATGTAATGAAGAAATGATGCATCAATTTCCTTCATTTGGGCACAGGCATTTGTAGAAGCACCTCCTGTACTACCATTCTGTTCCTTTTTACATAAATTGAAATTCAAAGCGGCGGTCAATGTTGTAAAACCCATGCGCCCCTCAAAAAAGATGACATTTAGTGGTACTCTGCCTAACTTTCAAATGCGTATGAACAATTGTGAAAATTGTTATTCTGATATAGAATTTGAAGTAGATTTCAACATATTAATCGAAGCATGTACCGTACATGTAGCTTTCACCAATATGTGTCATCGGCCCGACATCAGAATGCCATGGTTGTCCCATTTGTCATTTTAGGAGGTGGGTGTCTGAAAAAGTAAAACATGAAGATGAACCTATTGAAATTGTCGCCTGAGTAAAACATTTCTTTAATTCAAATAATGATATTTTAAACAAAAATGCGCCTACAAATAGCAATTTAAAGGTGCAACGAGAGATTTCAAATACAGGTGGGGCTAAAAAATGTGAAAATTCTGATTGCACTAGTTAAAGCTTTTGTATCAAAAATAACCCCATCTGAAAGATTAAGCTGAGACTGTTCTTTGACAAAAATTATGAAATTCTAATTTCCTATAGGAGCAAATAGGGAAATTCAGCCTATTCTTTCTACTGCAATAAGCATATACAAATCACTTTCGGTTTCAAGTTATTCTCTGCTGAGCCAAATAAACAGTGGGGAATCTATTGTGTGTCTAATCTATATGAAATCACTACATATCACAGAAAATATGGATGACTTGAAATCTCCTGTTGCACCTTTAAAGTTAGATTTGGGGATGCTTGTTGTACAGACCTGGCAGATATGTAACCTGTAACAGAACATATAGACAAAATGTTCCACTTTTTGGTTGTATTCTATAAAGTGGCTTTACTGAAAATTGAAATTGAAGGGGTGGGCACAATAAAGTGCTAACCCTCATAAAGCGCATGTGACTGGTTTTAACCCCCGAGATCTCACTATGAGCTAGTATAAGCTCAATTCCCTTGGCACAGTTCAGTGGTTTTTTTCATTCACCAATGTATTTAGAAATATACCCCCTGGTTTTTGGGTATGATATGATACCCAGATCACACAAGGTGAGTTCATGTCAATGTATGTACAAGTACAGCCCACTGAACTGCGTTCTTGATGGATGAACATATAGTGTCTACTGGTCAATTTCATTGGTTTATGCAATAGGGTTATATGATGTATTTAGCCAATCAGAGACATGGTAAGAAAGTTTAAACAGATTGTACAGATAATGGAAAGTCTATTTTGATTGGTTGCTCAGAGATTATATCATGTTATATCATGTAATGAGCCAATTACAGATACTGTAAGAAAGTGGTAGACCTCAGGGGGTTAAAAATGAATGCTTTTTGACAGAGTACATGAGAATTCTGGTTAGGAAAGTATAAAAGCATAAAGTAAACAAGTTTTTTCAACAGATTACATGTCGTGTTGAGATTATTCGGTTACACATTTTTTTTAAAATGCAAACAATACTTGTAATTTGAAGGTAGCACTTATTGGATTATACATATAAAGTTGTTAGGTTCTAGAAACACGTAACCCAGTTGGATTTTCTTTTAAAAAAATGCTAATAAATCGAGGATTGTTGGATGTAAAGATAATATTGTGAGGCAATTCCATATTGAAAGTCAGTGTTTCTAAATGCGTAATCAAAGCAGTTACAATGCTAACCCCTATTTCTTTTTGAAGCAGCAACCATTTTAATGTCTCTGGTGATGTACATATTTTGATTAGTACTGCACTTGTGCTTTTTTTTGTCACACCAAATTTCAATACCTTTGCATTGTTTTAGATGCAAAATAATTCATCACCAGTAACAATTAAAAGTCATCAAAAAGGCAAGGGTTAGCTGTTTATTGTACCCACCCCTTCAATTTTTTTAGTTACATGAATTTCCAGATATGACTCAAGGTCATTGCATAATGTCATGCCGCTTTGCTGCTCTGATGATGAAATTCACGTCACTACGCAATCATGTCAGGATCGCTAGTGGTGACCCAAGCAGCAAGCCAATAAATGGATCTCCCTTCCGCTCGGGCTGCCGCATTGCCCAAAGCAGCAAATCGCATTGAGTTGACATGAATTCAACTCTGGAGCGGTGCCGCTCATGACGTAGTTCCAAGCGATACCGCCGCTTGACTATAATAGCTCGATCTGCAATCGGCGTACAGCAAGCAGCATGACACTATGTAATCACCTTTATGATTAGGATACAGTAACATTCCCCCACCTTGTATGTCTTTTTATTTAAAAAAATAGTGGCATATTTTTCCTGAAATCGGGAGCCAATATTCACATGCACTACACTGACATAAAACTAACCTCTGCATTCTACCGGAATACAATCTGTAATATCACTCATAGGTCTTGCTGAAGGAAATTTGTAAAATTCATCATTGGGATCTGCAGCTGTGAACGCGTCATCATCTGTATCAGCAGTTCCAGTTGTCTGATCAGTAGAAATGTCTTCAAGTGTGGGTGCTCTTCTTCTTAGGGGATCGCCATTAGCAGTTGCAGGATTTAGACCGTGTTGATCATGACTAGCCCCATGTTTTACAGTGACACACAGATACTCAAACTCGTAACACTGCACATCGGTCAAATCCAGTTGAACCTTGATGAAAAAAACAATATAAAGTATCAATGTTACTCGCTATGAACTTAACCAGCCACAGAAAGCCCTTTTGTCATAAAAATCGCAACTATATCATCATAATCGTCACCGACATCATTCTTATCACCACCATCATAATCCGCAAATCTCAAATTCTGTTACATACCACTGTGATACAAAAAGTTTGACCTCTACTTTCATGAAACTTCCCATGGTCTTGCCCTTGAATCTTGATGAACATTTTTCTCTTGATAAACCATGCTTTTCTAGATGAACTATGTTTTCCTCATGATGAACTGTTTTTCTAGATAAACACAGTCTTTCTCTTGATAAACACTGTTTTTCTAGATAAACACAGTCTTTCTCTTGATAAACTAAGTTTTTCTAGATAATTAAAACAGTCTTTCTCTTGATAAACTAAGTTTTTCTAGATAAACATAGTTTATCAAGAGAAAAAAAGTTTTTCAAAAACTTTGCGTATCGATTTGATAAACACGGTTTATCTGTGTTTATCTAAAAAACTATTGTTTATCATGAAAAAAACTGAATTTAACTAGAAAAACTGAGTTTATCTAAAAAATTAAGTTTATCTAGACAAACTGAAGTTTATCAAGAAAAAACATAGGGCTATTCCATGTCAACACTTGGGATGTGAACTGCAGCACATCAAGGATTTTTTTTTTCTTTCGGTGTGGTGATAGATATTGATGAGAAATGAAAATCCTCAAATTCTGAGCTTCATACCGCTTTTCGTTTTCCTGCAGAAGCGTTCAGAAACTTGGGGGTCCACCAGTACAATAATAAACACATTAGGTAAGTACTAAGGTAAGTACTGAAAAATCCTAATTTTGCATTTTGACATATATTGACCCCTCTGAAAATCAATGATGACATTTGACCCCTCTACTTTAGATATGTTGAAGATACATCATTAAAGAACTATTCTTGAAAGAACCAGCTTGGTGTCTTGATGTCTTCATTGTTTTCAGCACTAAACACTTTTGTTGATATCCCCATACGGTGATATACACTGTGCATGTACAATGACCTCTGGGTCACGTATATCTTTGTGTGGTAACTTTAAGTGTGTATTTTGTTGAGAAAAAATGAAGACACCACACTAATTCTTTCAAGGAAAGTAGTTTAATTAATGATGCATCTTCAACATATCCGAAGTAGAGGGATGGCGTCGAATGTCAAAATTGGTTTTCGGGGGGTTGGTTTTCAAAATGTGTCAAGAAAGTACAATTACCTTTTTTGGTGGACTACAACTCTCACATTACTTTTCTAATGTGCTCATAATTGTATTGGTTGAAAGGCCTACTATGTGACTCTGACTAAAAGATGGACAATAAAAATATCTTACTTTTGGAGTATGACCCCCCCCCCTTAAACTTGGCCCCGAATGAACAAAGTTGCATATTTAGGCTTCATTAACTCTAAAAGGAAAAAGCTTTGAACCTTTTGATGCCAGATTTGAATTGTACACCAAATATTACCTCTAGATAGGGATTGTCAAAATTGTAGGAGCTCCATTACTAATCCGTGACAATCTCATTCACATGGCTAGGAACCAAGGAGATAGCATCTGATAGCGTCCAACCGGTCGCATCTGGAGTTTCTGAATTGGCCCGATAATAAGCTTTTTCGAATCTGTATCAGCATCAGTGAAATTTCCTTTATTTGCAGAGCTGATGAACCGATCAATCATTATGACAAAACAACATTTGGGCTTCAATTCCTTTCAAACTCACCTACTTTAAGTAATAAAGGCTAGCTTATCCACTTGCACCGACCTTTACAATCTCTAACTATAGCTTCTCTTACGGGCCACTTCAAGTACAAAATTCAATGTTTTTCAAAAGTCACGGTATTTGACCTAATTAGCACTGCTAATTCACTTGCTTACAGCATGTGAAATCTACATTCATAGCCCCAGTAATCTCTATACGGCCCCATTATGATATGGGTGTTTCCTTAGGCCCATTTACCTTGTCACTTATATGTAGTCACTGACTTCCTTGTTGCCCAATCAGTCACTGTATACTTTCTCATTAGCCAATCAAGGTGGGCCTTCAGTCATGCCAGTTGTGCATGGGCGAGCATAATCAGAATCACACACACATCATATGGAGGATATACTCAGGCATAGAAACTCTTTGACGGGCGCGTACTAAAAGGAGACAGAGCTATCAGCGTGTATATGGTGCGTGGTCGGTGACCCAGCAACAGGAGATCGCTTCAGTGGCCAATCAGAGGCAAGTGCATTTTTCCACAGTAAATACGCAGAGAACCGGGAAGTATGCGCTCATCAGAAGGTTTCTATCCCTGACTATAGCACATGCTTCTGCTTTATAAAGTGGGATATTGTATATTGGAAAATATGATGACACGGGTGGTACTCCTTGGTATTATGGTAATCTTGTGCCGTCAGCAGGGGCTGCAGTATAATGTGGTTGTCATTCTATAATGCTTTGTTGTGTACTTGTGATGAATTCAACTAGAACTTTACGGTTCAATGCTTTTGCACTCGCTATATTCAAAGAAGCTGTGGCCTGCCAGCCTATCTTACAACTTGACCTAACATGACGTTTCACCTTGGCATGTGACCTTTGACCTATCAACCAACGAGGGATCCCATGTTACATCTATGAATCTAGTTTGGTTCAAATTGAACTTCAACTTTTAAATTGCGGTCAATTTCCAAAAAACTAAACATTTCAGTGACCCACATACACACACACACAAAACGGATTGCTAAGTGGTCCTGCCAGCTATGCTGGCGGCTCACAATAACAATTGGAAATCAATATCGGATCGGCTGATTGAAAGAGAAATCAACTAGCATATTCAGAACTTGGGATGATCAGTTGTGTTTTTAAGGAAAGAAAAAATAAATAATCAAAATATTCTTACCTCAACGCTTTCAAATGTGGCAACTTCTCCTGCTTGTAACTCTAAATCTTCAAGTTCTATGTCAAACCGATCATCTAAAGCAGCTACAGGTGACACTATAGTATTTCCCAAATCATCACTGGCGACAAACACATCCATGTCCCACAAATCAGAAGCTGTAAATTTAATCAAAAGCAGGGATATTAAAGGCTGAGTCAGATATTGAGACTTGAAATATAATTATTTTTTTTGTGTATATTAATTTAAAATTAAAAACTATAGAATTAAAGATAATCACATAAAATGCTCAATTCCAAAGTTAGAGATGAAATGGATATTTCAATTTGGATGTAATTAACATTTGTGTAGTATAACAGTACCATTGGATATTGTGTATAACAAAAATTCCGTATCTGGATTTTATTACAGAGTTGCGATTTTATTGTGAAGGAGGTCAATTGGAGCTTAGATATTTCACACAGTGATTAGTATGTGGACAACATTCTGTACATGCATATAATGCAATTTGTTAGAAAATTGAGGGCCCATCCTTGGGAAATCTCTGAGTCAATCTTTAAGTCGTTTTATGTATCCACTTATGACACTATTTTGAAAGTGTAATTCTACTAGTAGGTCTGATTCAGAAAATTCCAATTGTAAGATGTAAAGGATAAAGTGGCTATTTTCACATTAATTTTAAAATATTACTTTGCAGATCTACAGACTGTTCCTAGGTCTAATTCAAATGTAATGAGGTACAAGAGTAGACCAATTGATGTTTCAATTTTTCACCTTTTTTAAATAACTGTGATAGAACTTTTTTAGAGTTAAGTTTCATAATAGCTGTCTGGCTGTTATTAAAACTGGCCAAATATCCAAATATAACTAAAACTCAAAATCACACCTGCTATTCCAGACAAGTCTATTATGATTCATTTATTTTGCAACATTAATATATGCCTCCCATATGGGGTATCAAAATCATCTGGAATGGCCATTCCAAAAGAATTCAATACCCCGTATGGGAGTATTATATACTAAATTCCGCTTTGGATCTGGATCTTACTACTCAACTCCCCTACAGGGGGAAAAAAAAAAAAACGGAGTAGGAAGGTACAAATCGGTTACTGATGTGGACGGTTACTGGTAGGGACGTTGTAGTGTTGAGCGACCGCTTTCTTGAAATGTCTTAGTCTTTCAATTTCTTTGTGGTGTTGGTATAGCATTCAGTCAATTAAGTAATGGGCATGAAGAGTATTTTAACTAGTTTTGTTGCAGGCTATTGCGTAAATGTGGCAATGTCTTGATGAACGTACGACGGGCGTAAGATTGTTGCTGTTGGGATGGCAAGGCGACCCAATAAGGCTTGGTGTGCTAATAAGGTAACTCTAGTCACTCTTCTTCTCATTTCAAGCGGTGGTTCCCATCAAAGTTCTTTGTGTCATTTAGACACGATATTGGCCTGTGTTATCTCCATTACAAAACCGAGCTCCCTGTTTTGGAATGATTTAGTTTCTGTACGAGTTTTTTGTGACGGATCCCATTACTGATCCGCAATCCTCCATTGTTGATGCGAACCAATGATTTATCATGCAAGGTTTTTTACTATGAGTATAAGTTGCTCTTAATGAACCCAAGAGTTCTGTTAGCTTTTGAGGCAATATTTTAGTTATATGTGTATTCCAGTCCAGTTTGTGTAGTAAGAAGTACCCCTAGATAGGGGTATTCATTGGGATCGTTGAAACCTTCAATAGAGGTGCATGGAAATTTCGGGAATAGCCAATCTCCCATTACATTTTCTTTTCTTTTCGAAAAAAAATGGTGGGGTAAATTAACCAGGATAATTAGACTACAGGTAACATATTAGCATACACACAAGGTGTAGAAGCATAGAGCAATTGTTCTCAAAAAAACCCACTTATAGATCGTGGGACGGCTTGAATGAAAAAACACCTATATACCTCCAGAGATAATGTGTTATTCAACTTCAGTAATGTTATAAATGAAAATTGCATGAAGTAGTATGAGAGAAACCATAGGATTTGTAAAAAAGGGCACAAAAAAAATCTCATGGGTTTTCTGTCAAGTTTGAAGGTAAATTTTCAAACTGCAATGACCCAGAAGTGAACATTTTAATGCTGTGCCATACGAGGTAATGGAACGATTGCAATGCATCAAGGTTTCTTGCACCTTTCCTTGAATTTCTAGGCCTAACAACATAAACAATGATGCCCACAGCACGGCTGCACTAGCAGTATGCCAGTAGCGACCATGCCAACAAGGAGAATTGTTGCCTGCAAAATCAAGGGAGCCAAATAAAACCTCACTTCTGAGTCAAAGCCATTAGCACTTTGCTATACGTTCATGAAAATGGGATGAACCATTTTGCTTGTCAATTGGTGTTTTAGTCCTTAAAGTAAACACTTTTGCAATGTTAACTTTAAAAATCGGTGTTAAGAAATGAAAATGATCAAGATAACGTTAAGGTATGAAAATTAAACAAAGAGACATTTTTTTCACTCGGTTTGTGTCTATGTGTATTTTTAACTCAGTTGAACAGACAGGTAGACAAACAAGTGTGCATTCCCTCCCCACTCTCCTCACGCACACATGCATGTGGTGCTCACTGGCAAACGAAGACTATTATGTAATACTCTCTGGACTGAAGACCCACAGAAAGTGAAGCTGAGAACTATGCAGGCACCCAAACCCATGTACTCATCCATGTATGACTATACTCAACATGCTCTGTCCTACAACCCTCAAATGCAGACCTCATTTTACAAGCATTTTATGTTATTTATGATCTCCTGGACATAGGTGGAAAATGCACCCATCTGCAGTGGATGGATTCTGTGGTCATGGTGTTTATGTGCACGGTGTGTGGTCTTCGTTTGAACAGTGAACACACACACACACACAAATACTGCCTAGACATCAAAAGAACTATTATGGGTCTTCCACCTTTCGGATTACGGCCATCTTGCCGGGAATGGCAAAGTTCACCTTCCAAATTTCTGTATACTTTCTAAATCTAAAGAACGAATGCATTTTGGATATGTGATTTGGCATCAAAAGGTATGGGTCACACTTTGATAGCACCGGAACTTTTGAGGTGGTATTAATTGATCTGAATGACGAATACTACGACAAAACACTTTTGTGTTTATAGGTTATGCAGAGTTAGTGAAAGACCTCTATTATTATGACTGAAAAACTTACAATGGGAAAATGTCCGAAGGACAAAAGAAAACCCCAAGACTACTTTTCGAAAGAATTTTGTGTCAGTTCCTCATGGCAAAACCAAAATCCTCACACCTACCTGCACATGCACACATGCACCTGCTGGCATATACCATTTACACACATAAACATGCATACTCATGCACATGCAACAATACATGCCAATTAACATGCACACACATACACTCACACACAAACAGAGCAAAATAATAAATCGGAATGACATTGGTTATATGCAACAGTACAATCAAGAGCTAGATTATGTTCAGATTCCTTACAGCCATCAGGAGCTCATTAAATGCTTTTTACTGTTAGGTATGATGCTTCCAGCTAATTCATCTGACTCCACCTCAACATCAACCAGATTTTAATATTACTGAGTCCTTGTCGAAGTGGAAAGTAAGTTTGTTGCTAGGCGTCTGGCCTCACTTATCTCAGTATTTTTCCCAGGTCACACCTGTGAAACATTGGCAACATGACATAGGCAATTTTATTTTGGTGAGCTCAAACAGGACAAATGGTTGAAAGCATATTTCTCTAAGTTGTTAATCTAACTAGAGTAAAACATAATGTTGAGTTATGCTTAGGGGGAAGGTGTAAGAAGATTGCGTCACATAGCTGTTTAAAACTTGCATCAACAGAAAGAGATCGTTGTTGCAGACAATAAATTTATGACAACGAGATCGCACAAGCATCTCTTTCCTTTGCAGGCCATGTTGCAAGAACATTTCCATGGTCCGTAGTGGTAATCACAGGCACTGTATAGGCTGTACGCCAAAGACAGCAAGAATTTGTGATGAATTAATCTGCCACCAAATCCAATAACATGGGCATTTTATTCCGTTGTAGGCTGCCAAATTCATAGGGTGGTGCACAAGACAAAACTCTTTCCACATACTTTTTTTTGACATTCATACCATTTGCATCACAGTGACGTTATTCACTGATGTACAAGAGAGAAAAACTATTCAATATTGCTTGCAACGAAAAATTTCAACTAAAGACCAGTCATTTAGGCATTGCAAAAAAAACAATAGTTTGTTCCAATATACCTATGAAGCTTAAGCTATTTTTTTCCAAAATGAAATACAAAAAGAAAAAGCAGTGTTCAAACATATGAATCTCCTTTCAATAACGTGCTGTAGTAAGTTCTGGTACAGACATCCATGAACTAAAATATCTATTTTTGTGTTTATTAGGTTGCTTCAAGATGTAACAGAGAGTCTCCCGATTTGAACCGACGTGAAGGCCAATTTTTAGCGTAGCATCCAGTGAACTCTAGGGAACGATTTTCTTACTCGATTTTGGGGTACAAGACCCCTATTCTAAAATAAATTGGTACTTTAAACTTGTGGTTTGATGCAGTTTTACCTTTATCATCAACACTTGATCTCAGAAATTGAAAAAAAAATTATTAAAAATTAATTTTTTTTTACATTTCCGGATTTTGTTTATTTATGGCCAAAAATCCAGAAATCCGGTAATTTCCGGAAACATCCTGTTGTTTCAGCGTACACTCTGTTAGGACATGGTAGAAGAAGCAGACATGCATAAATCTGATTTTGTGATTTTTTTTTTTTTGATTTTCTGATTTAGCAAATCATGAAAGTGTCTTTTAAAACATCAGACAAAAACAATGTTGGTACCCCACATGGTAACCAACTTTACAACATGGTCAATATGAGCACAGGGTTAATACATGTTCAAATGTGCTCACAGATTGCGGACCATTGACCAAATGACCACAAGATCAAAAATCTGTAAAACACCATTGCACGGACACAGCAAATGCCTTTGCAATAATGGGTCATGTGTTTTCACACCAAGCTTTGCTTTACAGCAACGGAACAATTCATAGATATTCAAAGAATGCCCATTTAAATGGCCTACATGACCTTTGACCAACAATCTGTGTACAAGTTATATGAAGCTTGTGTCAATAGTTCAATTGTTGAAATTCTTGTTGAAATATGCCAAGGATCTGATAACTAATAGTATTTTGAACATTTTGAAAGAATTTTCCTTGAATTACCCACATAACATTTGACCCCAATCTGTGTATACCCCACATGGGCCTTGGGCCAGTGGTTCTTTGACCAGGTCTTACGATCATAGCCATTGACTTGTGGCAGAAGGGATTTATAGACTCTCATATTTCATTTAATCCACCCGCATGCATGCCGGCTTTATATTGGGGAATAACTAAAGGGCTAGAAAGTATGATTGTCATTCAATTTGCAGAGATATCCTCAGAGGCATTCCCAATTCATTTACAGTTAACAGTTCTGAGAGATTTTTGTAACAGTTTTGAAAGATTTGGTTTGTGTTGCAATGAAAAACTAAGAAGAAATACAAGAGTAAACCGCCATTGGCAGTATACTGCACTCACTTCCCGTGGGATAGAGCACCCCTGGTGTTCTGCATGTCATGGGGGTAAGTAGGATGGTGTGCTCTCCCAGCATATGATCAAGTTGGCTGTCATTGAGGGGAAAAATATGATATGGCCTTATTGTACCCAATGATAGACCTAGGGAAGCATCAGGGGTACTGAATGGTGTGAGTAATTATCTATGCATGTGGCCTTCTTCAATGCCAAAGTCTGGCTACAATAACTCCATGCCAAAACAATGGCAAACATGTTCACCATTTCCTTTTTCTTGAAATTTTCCCACCCAATGACAGACCCAATAGGGGGCATGGAATAGTAAGTTAGTAGGCGCTTGTGCCCTCCTACAATATGTTCAGATTTAGCTGCAATAAGTTGTCAACAAAAACAAATGACAAAACATTGACCTATTTTGGAAAATGTTAATTTTTTAGCATTTCTCCACCATGACAGACCCAGGTAAACAACTCAGGGGTCTTAAATGGCGTGGGTAGAAGTAGCGGCTTGTGACTTTCCAGGGGGGTTCTTAGTGGAAAAAGGGTACGGGATGTGCGGCTGAGAAGGGGTGCATTTTCAGCCTTTTTGGTATATTGATGGGTCCCTTTTCCTTGACAATTTGGTAAAGAAACAGTTGCATTTCTGTTACAGAATGTTTTGCAGTGGTCAATCAGGTACAAAGACTGCATGCAAACCACAAGTGTGAAAAATAGTGCTGCCAGAATGGCTCAAAATACATTTTAACAGTAATTCTTCTCTCAGCTTCTGGGGCTTCGCCCCAAACCCTCTACCAAAGCACATTTTGCACTAAGTTTGGTCTCCAGAGTCATGCTATTTTGTGCCCTTTTTTCAAAATCCTCTTCTGATATGGGAACTATTTATAACTCATAAGATGTCAATAAATAGTGTAAAGTGGATGTCAAGATGTCATTAGCACAGATATATAGAAGGGTAGTTAATGTCACAGGTATAGAGACGGGTAGTTCAATAACTTTAGGTATAAGGATGGGTAGCAAATCTGTTTAATATTTGGTATGTTTTTGGGGTAGTGTTTCAAACCTCCGGCAGCACATCCCTACCCAAACCAAAAGTGAGAACCCCCCACCAAAATGTTGACCTCTTTGTGTAATGTTGAACTTTTTTACATTTCCCCAACCGGTGACAGACTCAGGGAAACACCCTGTGGTCCCAACGATGCAGGTAGTAGCACATGGTGCTCTCTTAAAATGCATCCAAGATTGGCTGCAACAGCTCCACTACAAAAAAATAACAAAATGTTGACCTTCTTGTGGAGACATAGCCATCCATCCATCCATCCATCAGAGAGACAGACCGACAGAGAGAAAGAAGAAAGACATTACTATTTCATATGCCAGATTTGGCTTCAAAATCCAGTCAAAAAATTGGAATTGTGGAAAAGGAACAAGAAAAATAAAGAAAATGAACAGGACTGAGCTGATCATTTTGTTGTAATCCTTAGTTGTGATAAACTTAGCAGGTTTTCTTAACACAACAAACATTAAACTCACCAACACAGTTAATTTCTGTACTACACACAACATATTTTGCTTCATTGTCTGAGTCTTCAAGAGTAAAATCCCTGTCAGCATCAGGATTCTTCTGAGCCAGACACAGAGAAAGAATGGTCCTTCTTGGCAGTCCAAGTTTGATAAGTCAAAGTCTATCCTAGAATCAGCAAAGGCAATATCACCACCTTCTGCATCGATATCCTGATCCTCCCGACCTGCACGAATAAAATTATAAAGCCAATCAACATTAATGACCACTAAAATATTTATAAACTAATGCTAATAGCTACCTCAAAATAGTAAAGATTATTTCCAGCAATGCAACTCGATTGTTAAAAAGAAAAAAGAAAAGAAAATATGCTAGGCACCCAGTGAGATCTGGGGCAGTGCCAAGGATGCCCAGAAACCTTCTAATAGCACCTGTGACAACTCAGAATGATTTGGCTGGGCGATACTCAATTTGCACTCAGTAGCACCCATAACTCTTCTACAAAATGCATTTTTCGTAAACATTTCTCAGAAATCACAGGGTTCGGCCCTGATCGTTTATTGCATATCCGCCATTTTGGATTTTTGACCAATATTCCTATATTTTGTGGATTTCGAAAAACATAGACAATTTTTTTCTTCAATTTTTAGAGTCTTATAATATCCTTATTGAATTATCTTTCATATAAAACATGTCAATGGCTTGTCTTCCACTTAATTTTCTTTTGATGACTATTTTTGATGAATTCTGAATTTTTTATATGCTGTTGAGGAATATTTTCTTATTGCAAAACTGTTGGAGCTGAAGAATCAACTCTACTGTAATGGCAATTTTTAAATATTTCTTTATGAATAACCAACAAGGATGAGGACATTTATGGGTCATGGGAACACCCATGACCAACCCACACCAAAGCACCAAATTGGTTTGTGGTTTGCACTCCATATTGCTGTAATTTCGTTTGATATTTTGGTTGACTTGCTATATTGAATGAGGCTTGGCTGCCATCATCAGGTACTTACATTGTTACTGATTACAGTGATATAAAACAGTGTTTCCCAACCTGGGGGTCGCGGGCCCTTGCGAATGGGATCGCGAAGCTAACTTGGTAAAATATAGAAGGTTTAGATTTTAGAAATATAGACATTAGATTGGACTCAAAAGTAATTGACTAACAAACAAGGCAAAAGTGTTTGGGGTCGCACCAACCTTATCATTTAGAGGGGTCTCCGACAAAAATGGTTTCCGAACCCCTGGAATAAAATTATCAATATGAAAGTGACCCCTGGTTCATCCTAAGTGTCCCCCGGTTCACTCAAAATCTTTGTGAACCAGGGACCTTTAATTCTTTCAACAAAGTGTCACCTGGTTTAATGCTTCTTATTTTCACCCTTGAGCAGCATCTGTCCTCAGTTCTCAGTCCCTATATGGGCCATTCTTCGGTCACGTTTGTGACCAAAAACCGGTGATTTTTACTTTCAACCAAATGCTGTTTTGTCAACGTAACAAATCTGTTATTCCTTTTTACATTATTAATAACCTTGAGTCTAAGCCTAATCAAAAATAATGTATCCACTTTCACTTGATTGGTTATTTCATCATGGGGGGCAAATAAAGTTCGGTCACATTTGTGACCATCAGATGGTCACACACGTGACCAAACTTTGGGGGGGCAACCATGACAAAATAACCAATCTACCAAAGGTGGAAACATTATTTTTGGTTAGGTTTTGGACTGAAGGTTATTAATAATGTAAAAAGTAATAACAGATGGTTACGTTGACAAAACAGCATTGGGCTGAAAGTAGAAAATCACCGGTTTTTGGTCACAAACGTGACCGAAGAATGGCCCATATCATACTGCATAGGGATGGAGATCACACCCATCACTTCTTCAGCAAAATAGTTACTTCCAACAACAAAAAATTGCACCTTTTTATCTTTGCTATAAGAATGACAAAACTAGTTTTGACAGCCCCATTAGCAAGAGAACAATCCCAAAATCAGTATTCACAAGTAGGTTTTAATTCAATTTAAGAGAAAAAGGTACAATCTTACTGACTAAAATGTAGCATTTACACATGAAATTCCTTGAATGTTACAGAATTAGCAGTTACAGTAGGAGCTTACAGAGCAAAACTCCAGGAGCTCTTAGGGTTTTAAAACCACATTTTCCAACTGTTTTAGCTTAAACATGACTCTTTCACATTTTCCCCCAAAATATACTCCCGCCTAAAAAATCCGAACGATGTTGAAATGGCCATCAACGTGCTCAAACTTGCTTTCAAATGAACGCGCCAAGCCAGCTGGATAAATCTCTCAAACTTCCACATCATGCTTCGTTATCAATGCATTACGGACACAGATCAATAAGCAAACACATAACGCGAACAACGCTCCTGGCATTTATTATTATAATTCACCTACATACCTACATACCTTTTTAATACAGTAATTTATATCGTTCGGATTTTTTAGGCGGGGAGTATATAAAACAATGTTTTAAATGTTTTTCATCCCTCCCCCAAAAGATATAAAAAAAATATTGTGGTCAAAATGGCGTAACGTTGAATTCCAAAGGTTTAGTGTTGGGTGGTCTTAAGATTTAACAACTTTGTCATAGTAAGCAAACATAAAAGCCACAGTTAAAGCTGTGATTTTCTATATGAAGGACTTTGAGTGAGTCTTAGTTATTTCACACAGTGATTAGTATATGGACAAGTATTATGTATATGAAAAAAACACAATTTGTTTGAAAATTGAGTGTGCCCTCATCCGGAAATCTTGGAGTCAGCCTTTAACTCTACTTGACCACTATGGGATAATTACCTGGAACCAGAGTCACATTGGTGTCAAAACATATGGATATTCCAATCTGCATGAATGGCATTTGCTTCAGTCCAGCATCTCTGGTCAGGAAGCTTTTATTCCCACAGGTCATCACCATGGACTAAACAATCATTAGTATCTCCTCAAAAGTTGTTCAAATCAACACGGTGGATTTGTGTATTCGCCGCGGTGTGATACTCCAAATCTAGAGGAGGCTTACTCCTTCCAGCTCTACGCCTACATGGTTGAAAAAAATACAATACAAATGCATCTGTAGTTAAAAATCAAGCCAGGCCATAATTGTACTTGTTTTCAATGAGGTTTAAATACTGTAAAAATTAAATTCTTAAGACTGTGAAAATGTACGCAATTCATTGGCTGATGCCCGGGTAATTGAACCCAGGTAATAAGCGCTGCGTATTGACATTTGGAGGTTGATGCGCCAGTGCCTTGGTTTCAATCCGTCGTAAGAGTACTGGTCCCCAATCTACCTTTATTCTCCAGGTCTTAAAAACCGGTGTGTCACCACCTATTTCAAAGCGGTGGTAACGCCTGATCATCCCCCAAGTCAAAAAAAATACCATGCTTGTTTGCATGGTTTCAAGTACACTCTCAGCAATTTTGACCATTTTTTAGATTGAAAACGGTTGGTCCAAATTATTAAACCTTTAAAAAACAACCCTTTTTTGCTTTAAGTACCCTACTTTTTTTTTTTTTTGGACATGTTTCAGGAAGTACATGAAACATATTTCTTTTTCAAAGGAAAACTCTTGTCCTTTCAACTGTTTTAATACCATCTTTAATATATGAGGAAAAAAAATAACAGAAAAGTACATTGAATTCAAATAACAGAAAAAAGTTACATGTGAAATGTACCAATTTCAAAATATCAAATAGATCTTTCCCAATAACTTGTGTGAACAATCAGGAGTTTAGTTTTCACTAATGCCTTGCTTTGCATGTGCGACAGTAGCTCCTTATATCATGACATTCTTATACAAGCAATTATATCAGAAGAAACGTCAAGGCACTATACAAGGATGTGCAAAGCTGGAAGACTGTCACAATAGCACACTTAATTGAACCCGTTTCAGCACAAATTCATGCAGTTGTGGCTTTTCTTGCACGGGAGAAAAAAAGGGGCCCTCTGTGCAGGCACATGATGAATTCCTGCGATACCCTGCTTGTCATGGTGCCACTAACCGCCGGCATTAGTGATATGCTGATAAAAAAGAACCAGGGAATCAGCAGGCCTTTCCCGGGGCAGCCCCTGTTACGTGAAATGACGTGAAAAGTAACAAACCGGGATCAATCATGAACTTCCAGCGGATTGTCCCTGGGGAGTTGTCGAATATTTTTGGGCAAAAAAATGACAAAAATGTAATTATGATTAAATAAGGGAGAAATGTGTAAGATGTCTAGGGATTTCAATTTTGGTTCACAAAAAATATACCTTTTTCAAAAATATTGAGTACATCAGCGAAAAAAAGGACCCTTTTGTAAAATCGCGTACATTTATATTCGCTAACATACTTTCAAAATACACCCTTTTTTCGTGAAAAAAGGAACAATATGAGTGACACCACCGGGGTCTTGAAATAATAATTTCTAATATTAAAATAGGGGATCCCCTATCTTAAATATACATGTACCATTTTTATCACATAACATAAACAAGCTGGTCCGTGAACCAGGGGTCTTGCCCACGTCGCTATCAGAAATTGGAAAAATTACCAAAAATTGTTAATCAAATTTGGTTTGATTTGAAGCAATACTTTGGAAATGGGGAAATTTAACAAAATTATTAAGCTTTAATCAAAACATAACCTATTTTGACCCCTACATGACCTTTTAACCATGACCTCCTTCAGGTCACTTCTTCCCTCCCACCCACTGATCATTGTTAGTTTTAGTTTGAATTTAAGCAATACTTTTCAATTGGGAAACTAACCAAAATGTAGGTACGCACAAGCACACACCCATACGTACATATGCATGCACATACGTATGTGTGACAATACCAATATGTATGTACATACGTACACACATACATGTATACACACACATACAGAAATACAAAAGTAGTGATTTCTTAAGTCTTGTTCTGAGCAAACTCAAAGCAAGGCAAAAAGTGACATGGCAACTAAATGTGACTAAGGTTGAAAACGTACTTGGTAAGGCTTTGGTCAAAACAGTGTATAGCCCTTTTAAACAAAATGGTTACGACTAAGAAAATGTTTGTCTCAAAGCTCCCAAGTTTTAAAATCAGATCAGGAACGCACTGCTTTTTTTGGGGGGGCAAAAGAGCCACTGAAAGTTTGAACAAAAATTCTGGTTAGCACTTGCCAGCAATGGTACAACATTTTTTTTCTATACAGGGCATTTTTTGGGGGGGGTCAGTCTATATTAGTCTCCATCATCTTCTGCATTTTTTAATTGTCTACAAAATTAGAAAATTAAAGTAATTTGCTGTGTGTTAAGCATGGCTTGATGAACTCTGAGAAAAAAATATTTAAGGAAACCCCTACTAAGAATAAAATTATACAATATATGCTAGAAATAATTATTAAAATGTTTAATATGAGAGTTTACAAGATGTGTTATTGTGTAATTTGTTTAGCATGATATCAGAAATAAAATGCTTTCCAGTTCCCAAGAATGGGCCTGCAGAAAATATTCCTAAGGGTTACCTTACTTACATTCATATATTCGAATTGGTTAGAGTATTGTTACAGGCCCCTAAGAATTAGCAATGATTTATTTCACTTTGAGTGAGATTAAGTTATAAATTGGCTCATAAAATATTATAAATTAATCTAAGTAACATAATATAAAAGTATACCTGGTTTCAAGTGGTTTCATACAGAATTCACTTTCTGATTAAAAAACAACCTTTTAATATTGACAGCAGCATGAAAGATTTGAAAATGAGTTTGAGAAGGAAATCAAGAGAGGTTTTAAAGGAAAGGAATAATACACTATGAGTTAGAATAAGCTCATCTACCAGGGACACGGTTCAGTGGGTTGTACCTGTACATACATTGACATGAACTGACCCTGTGTGATCTGGGTATCATATATCATACCCAAAAAACCAGGGGTGTATTTTCTAAATACATTGGTGAATGAAAGCTACTGAACTGTGCCAAGGGAATTGAGATTTTACTAGCTCATAGTGATACTCTTTATCCCTGTTTTATAAAGAATCATTGCATTGTCTTGCTGTGCAATAATACAATTGAAGACTATGGTGGAGAATGACTCAAATATGCCATTGTTGACCTTTGTCATTTCCAGCAGTCCCTCTATCAGTATGCCTGGCAGGATTGTTGGGACTGGACTTAGAACCGGTGGTACTGTGAGTCCTTTTTCCACTGTGGTGTCCAATTTTGGTGCTCTTGTTAATGTGAATTACATCTAGGTAATTTTAATGTCTTCTTTTCAAAATTATTTCAATGGTCTATTTTAATATGCCATACTACCCTACTTACCAATGCTAAATATTAATAGTGAGAAAAAAAAATACCGTAGGTCTGCTGATCCCCTCTAATAAATACCACCTATTATTTTCAACAAACAAGTCCCAAAATCAGCCATACAGCAAATATACACTGATAGTTAACAACATGATTGCAAATAAGGTTAGGTATATTTTCCAAGCCGGGAAGGCTAATATTTGGACAACTCTCAACACACTATGTTGTCAATTAAAGTGTAGTTGCCTTTTGTCAATTATCGTAGAAATCATCGCTCCAGGGGGGGAAAAAATTCAGGATTTTAAACAAAGATATTTTAGTGTAAATGTGAAAACATTGAGCTGATTAAAAAGATTAAAAAGGTTACATTTCCTGTTACCTCGTAAGTAACAGCATACGCAACTGGTCAATATGCGTTACATGACAGTATATAAAACAAGCATGTATGCATGGCTGCTGTACGAACACCAAAAGTGGTAAAAAAAATTCAACTTCAGGCCGAAGTTGATATTTAAATGATTAATTTTGTAAGTAAGTTAGCAAAAAGTATGGTAACATTGGAAATGGGTTGATTCATAGGATTTAAGGTTGCCCTTGGGCTAAATTAGGGGTTTTCAGTCATAGTATTGGGTATGAACGGTTGTTTATGCCCGAGGGCTTGCCCCGAGGATAAACAAACGTCATACCCAAAATACTATGAATGAACTTCAGTCATGTATAACGAAATTTTACTAATATTACTTAACAAAATTCAATCACTTCTTCCAAATTCAGCTCGATGAAAAATTGCATGATTTTTGACCACTTTCGGCGTCGTGACGAAGCCCTGCATAAACGTTGTTGATACATGGTCACGTGACGTGTATTGACCAATCGCCGTCGCCCGAAAAATACGAGGTATAATGAACAAGCATTCATACCTAAAAATCCTATGAACCTCTAAACAGATTGAAACTTTGACCCTGAAAACCATCGGTTATAGATACAAAATCAAGTCAAGCAGAGATAGAATGAATGTACCAATTTAGAGTAACTTGGTAGCCATATTGGGTAAAGTAAGTGATTGGAGATTATTTAAAAAAAAATAATGCCATATACATTCCTTGGACCTTAAATAGTCCATTAAGTCCTATAGTCCAAGGATATTCAGGCTTTTGTAATATAAGTTTTGGTTATAGTAATTAAAATAGTTCATCTAGAATCCAGATAGTTACCTAAAAGAGTAATCAGTTTGAGATGAATCGGATTTTTTTTTTCATGCAGTTAAACATTTATGCACAGTTTAACAGTGCAATAGGATACAGTGTTATAACACAATTTCCGGATCCAGAATTTAAAAAGTCCATTTTTGTTCAATTAATGTCTTTCGGTCAGAAAAATGACACTATATTATTGATATCAAAGTAAAACGTTTATAATAGATTCCTATGATGGCAGCCATTTTGATCGGCCCACAAGAAAAAATTTTAAATCATGATGGTATGTAGTACACAGTGCGGTCTTGAAAAATAAGTAGCCAGTGAAGACTAGTGAATGCCATAACCAAACCTTTTCAGATATATTGTTCAAGAATCCGCCCCAGTTTTTACGACCGGTACTGCTTTATGCTGGACCCAATATATAATCGATTTTCTGACCAGTGAGTACCTAGACATCCTTAGACACTGTTTTATCTATTGACTTACAAAAGTCTTACAACGTCACCAATGCCGAGCGACGTCACCACTGCCGAAACATGGCGACCTCCAGGGCAAACATTTATTAGTAATTCTGCTATAAGACAATCAATATTGCAGTAGATATTATTTCTTTAAGCTGCAAAGACATCTTTTAAAACATACTTAAATTAAAAATTAGGCTGTTAGTTCACTTTTAAGTATATGCAAAAAAAATATTGTTTGAAAATGAGTGCACCCTCATCTTGAGTCAGCCTTTAAGTGTGTGCAAAATTTCACCACAAAGTGCAAAAGTTTATGGCTAATCCTCTGGACTACCTGTTATTGTTTGCTAAAATTAATAAAACAAAATACACACCACAAGGACCCAAGTGTACACACGCACCCACACATATGCACCACACCACACATAAACACAAAAAAAATGACATTGGGTTCATTTGCAATGTACCTACCTTGACATTGGATCTCTGTGACACCCCACTGGGAGCTAGTGGGATTTGTATCCAAAACAGTCAATTATCAAATTCATTTGCATTTACAAATACACAACGAGGAGACACCTTGGATTTTGGAAACTCATAGGGACGCATCATTATCGCCAAATTGTTCGTTTCTTTTCAGTTTTGGACAATACGATATTTGCCTTTGCGACATCCATAGTTTTTCTGGATCAAGTCTGCCTTGATCTGCATATATATTGAAAAAATTTAAAACATCATGATTTGAAAGACTTTGCAACAGCTAGACTTTAAGGTGCTTGGTTCCGATTTATGTTTATTTGTGTTTCTCTACTTGATATGAGAAGTCTGGCACTTGCATCATACACCCCATCAAGTACCCGACCGTGGGAAACAAACTTTGCGGTTTTGTTGGTAGACGCAATAATGCATTTTGCAAAGCCCTATTCATACTGGCATACTGTGAAATAAAAGTGGTTAACCACTAAATCCGCGGTTTTTTGTTTATATCTGTGGGAATAAAAGGATTTGAGGGCTCAAATTTCAGGAACGACAATGAGAAAAAATACGCCTTTCAGAGCTGATATCAAAATCGATACTACTTCCGGGATAAATCAGGGGGGGTCCAAAACACATCCGTAACACGCACTTTAAGAGGCACTGAAGACATTTCCAGACAGAGTTACCCTCATTTTTTTTTAACCTTGGATTTTGCATATCTGGAATGCCTATCAGTGTATTCGATCACACCTGAATTGGTGAATAAGCTGAATACCCCGTCTTTCTGTAATAAGATGATGATCTTATTATTTTCTGTCGTGCACAACAGAAAATCAAAGCATACTTTTCCGCGATGGGGGGATGATTAGGATAGCAGGCGGTTTCACAACAAGGCCTCTGCAGTTTTCTTTTGTACTTTTTTGAATTTTATTTGATAACATGAAGTCATGCAGGTCCTTTTACAAGACAAAACTCTCAATTTGTAATTTCTTTTGTTTAATTCAAGATTTTGGTATGGTCGGTATTATGCACTAATGTCGCAATAGAGTCTGTTAACAAACAATTTTGTGAATGTTCGCTGTCTTATTGTAGGTGGATTTAAGAGGAAGCATGTAGCTTCTCAAGCTCATTGTTGTACTTAGCCACCATCTGGAGTATTGCCATGGAGGGGGTGTTTTTTTGTGGGATGGTCAGTAACTCCCGATTTCATTGCACCGTATCCACTGAGTATCCACATGCACTAACAATAAGATAACTGCATGACATAATAGGGCTGTACAATATGTGTTCCATGCCAACACTGGGTAAAGAGTATGCCAACTATGGTGGTAAAAAGTGGATTGGATTGAGTCCATATTTATTGGTCAAGCTGTGAGTTACAAAATATTGGGCGAGACATAGTCGAGCCCAACATTTTAAAAACTCATAGCGAGACCAATAAATATTGGGCGTAAATCATCCAATTTTATCATTATCATGCATAGGATCCGATATTATAGTGTATCGGACACCTCAAAGCATGACAATGATTAGCATTGTTCAATGTTGACACACTTATTGTCAACAGGTAACCATATATAATAAATACCACTGTTGTTTCCTTAACTTCTTTTGTTGTGCACCAAAAGGTAGCATTTTTGTCAATCCTTGAGTTTGGGTTTTTATTATTCACCTTTATAGCTGCCATGTAAAGAATTCAGGTGGTTAGGGTTTTTTAGACCATGCGACGTGGACCCCACCAAATAACACACTTTATAACAACTTCTGTAGTCCCCCATCTGGGGGGTAAGGGAAAACCAAGTGTAAATTCATAATACAATTATTACGATCACATAACTGTTGGTTCCCGCCACATTAAAACTGGCACCACATTTTCTCTTTAAAATATATAAAATGTCACTTTCCCAATTTCCTTTTCCCAATATCAGAGACCAATGGATATGTATAGATTTAAGCCTAACCATTAAGTAAAGATATTACAATGGGTCGGGTATGTAGGGCCATTGTTATAGCCAGGGGTTACCACCTCCACGATTGGGGTGAGTGACAAATACCCGTCATCTTCTCACAATAACTAACAGTGCGGTTACATTATAATTAGGTGTGGACAATAAAGTTTCTTCTGAAAACGCAGGTTAAATTGAATAGAAATGAAGTTAAGCATTAAGTTACGGATTTTGGTTCTGCACAAAGTGTTAGGTACAAAGCTTGCCCAGCAACATTCATTCATGATGTTTGTTCATGTTTCTTCCTTTTCTAATAAATGATGAAAAATATGGCCAAAGTTAATTGAACACGCACTATAGAAGCTCAATATTTATTTATCTGTGAATGAGGTTAAGTATTGTCCTGAAAAGTACTCAGTCTAAATTGGAAGAGCGTAACAGCCTGAAATCTTTCAGCTGGGCGACAATATAACAATGGTCCAGCACTCCCAGATGGAGGGAAGTTGAAGGTTTTTCTAACGCATACCGGGGCGGTGATTGAATATCTTTAAACTCCATTGTTTGCTGAAGTCTATGTGTATCCACTAGTCACTGATATTGGGGAAATGAAATTGAAGTGACATTTTATTCTTTTTCAAGAAAGAAATGCTGCCCGTTTATTTGTCGGGAACGACGATTATATGATTTAATAATTAATTATGAATTTACACTTGGTTTTCCCTAGCCCCCCGATGGAGACTACAAAACAACAGAATAGAAGGGACATTTTGCCCATCGATAGTTAGGGTTTAGGAACCCTAACTCTAACCCTAAACCCTAACCGAAGCCAGGGATTGACGCATTTTCAATATCTATAAGAGTTTACATGTAATTTATAAATAAGAGCACCAATGGTGCTGTAGCTCAGCAGGTCATGAATATAATTTGGTTACATTTTGTGATCAAATTTTGTAGAAGGGCAGAGTCCAATAAGTAGAAGTTTAATATTGTAGAGGGTCACATTGACTTAGAGGTATTTTAAATGTTTGAAGGTCATTTGCATCATCCACGACACATTTCAATGCAATTGCAGCATGTTTCGAATGTGGACCTTTCATTCAACTTTTGACCCTTAACCAAGGTTTCAATCAATTTTAAAGTACTACTTTTTAAAATTATTTAGGTCACTAATATCATCACCCATGATTCATCACCCATCGTCAAATTTAAACGTCAATTCAAGCATGTCTTAAATTTGACCCTTCTTCGCCCTTTGAACCTAAGCTATAGGTCACAATCAATTTTGAAGTATTTTAAATGCTGGTAAGGCAGTCATAAGCATCATCACCGGACAAATTATTCAAATTCCATTGGCGGCACTTTTGAATAAGTGTTTGACCTTTGGCCTATTAACTTTGACTCACTATATTTGCTTTACCTCATGCAAGGACTAGTGTGACCATCAAATCTAATCATCGTGCGGACATCACTGGCACGGGAGTAGTCAAATGGAGTATACTGATCTTTCACTGCATTCAGCAGACATGTAGCCTAGGGTTATAGAAATGGAGTGCCATTCAGAGCGAAAACTATGAAAACCAAAGATAATACCTGTGCCCTTTTTGTTTGTGCTTGTGAGATTATACAGCAACTACTTGTATGTAACTTAACCTTCCGAGGCATTACCTGCTGATGAGGGTAATAATGTAATTAATGCCTAGCTTCCTTTGCCATGGTGCCTAGGTTCAAAAATAAAAAAAAAGTTCCATTGTACAAACTGTTGCTATATTCAATATACGGATATAAGACAAGTTGAAGTAACAAATCATAACAGACCGCAGGAAAAGTATTGTGTACTCCAGGTTCCTATCATGGAATTCAATTGGCAGCAAGGCCATCTTTAAAGATCGCAGTAGCTTTCACTACTCCACTTTGGCGTTGCGGCAGTCTGCATCAAACTGGTGGCGACACTTCACACCCAAATTCCTAGTCCATTACCGAGCACCAACATCAGCTACATTGTTTAAGTAACAGAAAAAAACACAATATTTATAAAATACTGAGGGATCCAATTTCTATGGTCAGCATGTGTAGCACGGATGACATATTGCCCCCGTCTTGCATTTCTTTTACCCAGCGTTTCACAAGAGCCCCCCAGGATAAAATCCTGTATCAGTTGTGTTATCAACAATAAGTAGCTTTAAGATTCCATGTTTAGAGGCGTTCGATGCTGGCTTGAACACCGGGTCTTCATTCAAATAAGCATAAACCGAACCCCCAATACGCCTAACACCAATTTGCAGAAAATGCTCTCTCCCTGCTTCGGTGATCTTGTACCTTCATATGTGTACAGCCTATATGAAGGATCTTTGTGAAGCAGTTTGGTGTTTAAAGCTCTTGAATTGCAGAAGGATTCTCAACTTTTTTACTAAAAATTGCCTATTTCTCTCTCATGAACCTTGAACCTGTTTGGTACATCCTCGTATGAGGACTGGGGTCAATTGTCCGTCTGGAATTGAGTTTGGTTGTAATTGGCCCAAGAATTTGGGCATTAGGATCATTTTGAAGCCAACTTGTGTTGCCAGAGAAGAGAAGAAGAAACTGAACAAATAAAAGACACAGTCGATGCCTATGGCTCCCAAAATTTGACCCGTCTGCCTACATGATATTTTGTCACCCCTTTTTGGCCAACACTTGTCCCCTATCTGCATTGAGTCCCTCCGGAATTGCTAGCCAGAGGCTGAAAAAGGTCATGAACAGCAGCAAATTAGCCAAAAAATGTTTTCATTACACAAAAAATGTTTGGAACATACTTGAAATTATTTGTCAAAATGTGACCACCCATTGACACAGAAGTCCACAAAATATGTTCCCCACTCCTGCATCAGATCATGTCCCAAGGGGACAGCAGCATAAAAATGCTGTCCCTTATGAAAAATTTAGAGAATGCTTTGATATACAGATCTGACCATTTGCTAAGATGTTAATGCAAAGTATTGATTGGTATGGCACGCATTCAAAATGCAAATGGAGTGTGGGTTTATTTATCATAGCTGGGGCCCCCCACCTAGCATTCGTTTTGATAGAAAATTTACATTCACACAGAAAGCGCACCCGTATCAATATGGCTCCACAGAGTAGTGCATGAGAGCACCCTAAATGTTCACGAAACTAAGATTCCTTGCAAGTGAAGTTCAGCGTCTCTTTCATCTCCAATACCCTATGAACGTGATTGAACATACTGAGACTTGTAAAGCTAGCAAAACAACCTTTTATTAAATTATCATTAAGTTCTTAAATAATTATATTTCAATTAATCAAACAGTGCAATATATGTTTAATATCATGGACTGCTTTTGTAATTATGTTTGTTCAAGAACTGCATAACATCGACTGGGGTGTTTCTTTTATGAGAAGTCTACCAAACGAAAAAGTGCGAGAGACACGGGAGATCCAAGAATAATCATTCACATGTTGTCATCATTTGATTTTTGGAATTTTTAAATTTCATTTGCTATGATTCGGGAGCATGAGTATAAATCCCAAACTTTTCACTTTTACAATAAATGTTGCAAACCAGTCAAAATATCCTGTTCACGCTTTATTGTTAAGGGCTAAATACAAATTGGTGCAAGTTGCCTTAATGTGTGCAGCTGGGAAATGGGAGTTTTATGCAAATGAGTATAACTTTGATTTGGCATTTTACGCAAATCTTTTTTTTAATTAAGATGTTCACTGAACTGCTCTTTCTAATGACAGTTCATGGTGGATTCTATATAGATATTTTTCAAATCCACAACAAAAATGAGTAAACTTGTTTTTGAATCAACCTGTAGCTCAAGAGTCATCTAAGGTAAACTTTTTAAGTTATGATTTTAGTGCTAAGTAATCATTTTTCCTAAGATGGTTATTGACCCCATGAATGTCATTTAATGTGTTAAAGACAGAGGTATTAAAGCAATAACAGAGACATTTTTTGAAGCGTGCCCCCTCCCATCTTAAAATAAAAAATACATTGTTCCCCTGAACCCTTGTCTCACCTGCCCCCGCAGTTTGTCAACAGTGTTTTTTTGTTAGGCACTTTGGCGTTTGCTTTTAATGAATTTGGGGCAAAGGTCACATAGGTGTCATCAAAGGTCAATCTGTGTACATCCCACATTAAGTCATGGCCAGTGGTTATTTTTGAGTAACTTTGGTGATCATAGCATCTTGCCAAGAAATGTAGTTTTATTACAAAATGGGGTCAAAGTTCACATGGGTCATCAAAGGTCACTTGGTTTACACCACATACGAGCCTTGGGCCAGTGGTTCTTCTGACCAAGTATGAAGTTAATCAGCCGAAACGTATACATGTGAGAAATGAGCAATTGTCAACCTTTGTTTGATTTTAATGAAATTGGGTTAAAGGTCAGTCACATAGGGTCATCAAAGGTCAATCTGTGTACATCCCACATTAAGTCTTGGCCAGTGGTTCTTTTTAAGTAACTTTGGTGGCCATAGCATCTTATGTGCCAAAGAAATGTAGTTTTAAAGATTTTCACAAAATGGGGTCAAAGTTCACATAGGGGCCCATCAGAGGTCACTTTGTTTATACATATATGAGCCTTGGGCCAGTCGTTCTTCTGACCAAGTATGAAGTTAATCAGTCAATGCGTATGTGAGAAACGAGCAATTATTGTTAACCTTTGTTTACGGTCACAGCCCACAGCCTGTAGTAGCCCACTTAGTACATGGGGAAATGTAATTAATGTTTTGGTTTAGTTTTTTTGATATACAATTTTGACACCAATGTTTTTCCAATACAGAATTTCATGGAGAATCTGAAAATCATGGGTGTCATTTTTTAAAATTTTTTACAATAAAAGTTACAAACCAATGGATCTGTCTTGTTCACGCTTTATTGATTTGTTGTGAAATATCAAATGATTCAAGTTACCCAGATGTGTACAGTCAGGAAAATGGGTGATTCGATTCAAATGAGTGTAACTTGGATTTGGCATGACCAAATTTAAAAATTCTTTTTTAATTTAGACCTTCAGAAATTGCTCTTTGCGATGATATATTACTTTTCAGAGATTTCCTTGTAGATTTTTTACTAATCCATGACAAAAATGAGTAAACTTCTTTTTGAATCAGCCTCTAGACCCTGTGGACCACGGCCATATTTGCTCTCTAAATTATCATCAAAACGTCATTGACAACGCGACCTCTATATTTTCGGCTTCTGTACAGTATGACAAACAATTTGGCACTATTTTTAAAACAAACCGATGAATCTGAAATTTTACCCCCGTGTGACCTTGAACCCGTTTTGCCTTGTAACTCTTGTACTGTAACCCTCATGTAGAGAAAACCATACATTTCTGTCATCCTTGAAAGGTACTGAACATGATGGTATACTTTAAAATACAGTTTTCCCCCTTTTATATTTTGACCCCTGTGTGCTTCTTTAGAAAACTCTTGGGTGGATATTCTCGCAAAGGTAGCATGTCTAGGAATATCAGAAAAGGGTAAAATTTAGATCGTACCAATGACATGCAAAACCACTATTTCATGTTTTCAGATTCAAAGTGATTGCACATGTGCGAGTTGTTGTAATCCGTACACCACTTTGTATCCAAAGTTTGTCATTGGGATATGGGAAAGAATTGCGAACTCTACCAACGAGGTGGTATTTCAAAGAATTGTGGGTATTTCAAGACTTTGCAAACAAGTCGCTGGGTGATGATTTCTTTCAAAAATCCTTGAAGAAGTAGCACGGGTAGAAGAGAACCTTCAAAGTGGGGGACCTTACTCAGCAGGCTTGGTTGACAGGTAGTGTTTACAGGGTTAACAGAATTAGAGCTGGGAGTTACCGTTTAATTTCCTATCCGTTTACACGGTCTGTATTTTCGTTCGTTTAAACGGTCATAACGAGTTAACGACTGCCGAATTTGGCGCTTCCACGCAAATGCAATTCTTGCACCATAAATCGTTCGTAATCGGGTTACCCAGCTTTGCATTCGATCTTAAATATCATCTTGAACCATAAAATGTTGTTTGTACTTACCTATGTCATGTTTTTTATCCAAAAATAAAGCAGTTGGATATCCCAAAGATCCCAAATGACGAATCACTGTGGGAGCTGCCATTTTACCTTTTTTGTAGATCCCAGGCGTAGATCCCTCTGTAATTGAAGCAACGCTTAATTGGGGGCCTTGTTATGCGGTGTATATGCCGAAGTCGCTCCACTTACGTACAAGAACTTGGTAAACGGGGGATTTCCCTGTTTCCGTAAAAGTCGGAAACCATTTCTAGAAGAAGCATCGGAACTGTTAACTTTACTTTTCACTGACGGCGGGTAATTTTGGTGAAAATTTGACTTCAGCAATTAAAATAATACTGAAAAAAGTTAGTAGGGTTTGCTGACGTGAAAACATGTAGTGAATTTTCAAACGTGTAGTGACCCTTCCGTTCGTGTAAACGTTTAAACGTTTACACGTCCCAGCACTAAACAGAATACATTCGGAAGTATACTTACCCACATGCAATGGTGCACTCTTGTCATCTAAACATACAGTCATGGTTAGCAATATTCGATTGTCAACAGTAGCAGCATTTGTACCACCGTCCTGATAATGATAACCTTGGCAAAATTGTTCGGTACTAGTTAAGCCAACTGCAATGTCGGTGATAATTAAGCCTGAAAATTTAACACAAAAACAAAACAAAACATAAACCCTAAAGACCAAAGTCTTGGGAACATTAATTAAGCATACCTAACCAGCTATTCAACAGTTCTCCTCTAAAGTTAGCATGTCAACCAAAATATACTATTATGGAATAAATTGTGAGCACACAACATTAAATCATTCCTAGTTTGGGGGAATGCCAGTAGATAGTTCCAGTAACAAATAGAGAAATGCATAACATGCGTGAGACACTTTGCAATCTTTAGGGACTAGTTTCCAGTGAGAGTGTTTTTTAGGATAAAAGTGAGAGTATAGCTTGCCCCCCCCCCTCAGCCAGAAGTGGCTATGAGGCATGATATTGTGATGTCAGCTTTAAATAGTGATGCACTGCTTGTAATGCCTGCATTTTAAAAATCTACACAAGAATGACATTAAAAATTGCAACTTCTTTTAAGTTCCATGTGTGATTCATAAGGAAATGCATTTGACACATCAGTCAAATGCTAGGACTGCAGATAACACATTTCTGTGCTTGCAATTATGCATGACTGGTCACTTGCGCTTCAAAGCATAGCAGTATTTTGAATATTAGTATTTTAAACAAAATTTTAAAAATTAATTAGTTTTGTCTTATAGTATAGACTTATACCCACAAATTTGTCTGTAGGTTATTTGAAGTTTTAATTTCATGTAGATTATTTTGTTTTTAACTTTATCAGTCTACAGAACATATTTCAGCTGTTTTAATGACACTTATTACAACAATTTTTAAAATTGTTTATAACACCGTACTGACCCGAGTATAGTCCCATGCTTGAGTAAAATCCCACCCGTAAGTTTTGGGAAAATTTCAGAAAATTCTTAAGATCTGTTTATTATCCCCTGCTAACAAAGTGGCCTACACTGACTGCGAAATTCGGCAACCAATTTTCTTCAAACAACAAACTTTTTAGCCTTGAATTCAAATGATATGCATTTCCAATACCAAATTCCATTTTCCACAGAGGGTGCCTAACGAGAGCAGCTTAATTTCCCACTTTTTCACTTTCCTTGTTTTCCATCATGACACTTCTGAAATCCAGTATTTACAATGATTAAAATGTTAAAATTCCCAATATTTCAAAGAGATTTCATGGAAGATTTCATAGTAAGATATTCACAAAGTTAAAAAAAAGTTAAAAAAGTGGGAAATTATGCTGTCCTCATTATCATGTGCAATAATTTATGTTTATGCTGTTGTAATAACAGCAATTTCAACTCATTTTTGTATGCCAGTGGAATAAAAATAAATAAAATAAACAATATTCTGAATAAAAAAATTTTAGGTCATAGAGGTCGCCAAATCAAATATGGCTGCTGCCTTATCAGATGGCAAATTGGTTCAGTTCTCATGACTATTTTGCTAAAAAAAAATCACTAAAGTTACATTACAGTCATTATTATGTGGCTTGTTACATCACAAAAGATGAAATCCACTTCAGAATGAGGGTGGAAACAATGTACTATAAGAAAACTGCATTTTTCAACAGTTCGATATTCAGAAGTCATGAAGTGGCAGTGGACTCTGTGTTTGTGTACAGTAGTGAGTAGACCAAGACAATTTTCAACTCCGGCTTCGGGCAAGATTTGGGCATTATAACACCCCCAAATTTCAAGGTATTTTCAACATAAAAGAGGTGGGAATATATTCTGGTCAGTACGGTAATTAACTGTGCCAAACCTTGCTTACCACACGTTATATATTACTGTGGACTGGTACACAAATAGGCACATCTTTCATCTTTATAAAATTTATTAATTTTGCTGACATGTTTATTAAAACAAGTCTTGCAAAAATTAAAATCACATTATAAATTAACTAGGCTGCCCCTGTGTTACAGCTTTTCTATTAACCTGGGAGCTAGCAGATATTTGTAACACATCTCAAGTACAAAAGGTTTGAGTGATAAAATATATTGACAGCCTGACAGGAACCCCTGAAATGTGATTCTTATGTGCTTGCAAAATGGAGCCTTAAGGAGAGGGGGCTAAGACAAAGTTTGTACAGGGGTCAAATTATTAAATTGATCCAATCATGTTGAAAAGTATCCTGTATTATGTTTCTAACCATAAGGATTCAGAAAAGGTATAGTTTGTTAATATCTACAGCTTAAGGTTTCAGACTAATATAGGCTAAAAACAGCAAAAATCAATAAGGGTCAATTTGTAAATTTCAAATTCTAAAGTTGTTCCAGATAAAAAATGGCACAAATTATTGGTGGAGTTCATATGATTAAAATAAGGAATAGTTTTGACTGTCGTAAATGCTTAGTTACCGATGTAGGGGACACAGAAGGTCAGCGTCCATTGCAATCAATGTGGCGCTTGACCTTGTTTCCCCCTACTTTGGTAACTAAGCATTTGAGACACTCAAACTATTCCATATTTTAATCATATGAGCTCCAGCAACAACTTGCACCATTTTGTATCCAAATCAGAGTAACTTTAAAATTTGACCCCTGTACAACTGAATTGACCCTTTTTATTGATTTTTCCCTGTTTTTAGCCTATAATGGCTATAGATATTACAAACTATACCTTTCCTGAATCCTTATGGTTAGACACGACACATAACGTGGTATACTTTTCAACATGATTGGATCAATTACAAATTTGACCCCTGTACAAACTTTGCCTTGGCCCCCTCTCCTTAAGGCACCATTTGCAGTAATTAAGAATGATGTTTCAGGGGTCCCTGTCAGACTGTCAAATCACTCAAACCTTTTGTACTCAAGATGTGTTATGTCTGCTACCTCCCAGGCTATATTGACTAATACACAGCAAGCCAGGTGAACCATATGTCTAATCATGCATGCCAAGACTTTACATGTTTTAATCATGTGCGCAATTCTCTGCATTGACCACAGATGAGTCCTATTGAAAACTATGCAAGTGTATGTGTAAAGACGTAGTGCAGTCGAAAATTTTCTAATGTTTTAGCGGGTTTGGGTAAACAATTTTGGGTATGAATGTATGTACCCTAATGAAGGTAATGCCAAGAAGAAAGCTTGTTAACTGATCTCAACATATTAGTTGCAAAATGATTCAAATTATTTTACTCAGATTCCCAAACTTTAAATTGCCATGAAATTGGAAACGGATGTGATAAGAAGGTAATTTTTAAGTCAGAAATTCATTTGAGATTATAAATAACTCATATGACATTTTAAAATGCTAAAGCCCATGATATACTGCCGGTCGCAGGGAGCGATTCCTGCTCGTGAGGTACCCCCACTATGCAAAAACCCCACAATGTTTGCCTGGAAAGTTCACACACACACACACACTTTCTGCCATCAAAATTGACATTTCGGTATCTGAAAAAGTTTATATTTTTCTCGTTACCCCAGTAAAATTTTAGGCACAGGAAATGTTTCCTTTTAACATTATAAACAAAAAAAATGTCTCTAAATGTGGCCAACCACATTTAATCACACACACTGTCCTACAGGCAAATTTCTACTAGCCAAATGGCTGGAGCAATTTAAAAAATTGTTATCAGATGTTTTTGGTAGATCTGCTTCCATCATCAGACCATGATCGGGTCACCCAACTTTAAGAGCAAAATCATATTTAGAAAACAACTGATTGTGGGTTTAATGGAATCATTCATAATCACTCACTCACCATTACAGTGCTCATCATTTATATCTATGCATTTCTTTGTGTTTCCACCCCTAAAGGTGAATTGTGGAGTAGCTCCAGCACCATCAGGATCTCGTTTAAGTTCCACACACAGCTTATCAATCTCATTACACGTTGTTGGATCTGTGAGGTCAAATGTCACAGCTACATCATCAAAAGTTATGTCACCTCCTGAAGCAAGATCCTGTTCCTGCTCAGTATCATCAGCAGGACCAACAGGACCTTTAACTACAGTACCATCCTTCTCCAGAGTAAACTCCAAGTCCCAAAGCTGTATACCATCATCTGCTGAGATAGATCTACTACCGGCATCGTTGGTGACAATGACATCAATCGTCAACCCATGATTAGTGTTTTCTATGATGGGAAATCCAGTTATGATATGAGGGACAAGGTTCACTCTAACACCTAAATGAAAAACAAAACAAAATCAAATTAAACAACCATGGATTAGACAGACTAGTGAATAATTAAAGAAGAGCAGATGACTCTGTGCCTTCTTTTCATATGCATCAACCAAGCAGGTAGAAGAACTGTAAAATACATATGAACGTTTTAATAGTAGTACTTCATGGGACTTTATACTCCATTTCCCTACCTCCTTGCATTAACGTCAGCGCGAGATTTGATGGTCACACAAGTAAACTGCGAGCATTGGCTTAAAGCGACGGCATTTTTACATGCGTTCACAAAGGTGGCATATCTTGACGCATGCGTAAAATCTGCATCAAGGTTATGCCATCACCTGTGACATCACTGCACAGAGGTAGAGAAATACACCATCTTCGGACAAGTGTTATAGGAAGATCACAGATGTATGCAATATTAGTGTTATTCCAGGTATCCATGACAACCTAAATATTTCTGTTTTAAGCTTATATAGTTTGAGTAATAATTTCTTGGCCATGGCATACGCGCGCGCGTTGCTTGTTGCGTGAACTGCGTCTACGTGCAACCCAGTGGTGTGCCGTTTTGGCGGGGAAGCGGGCGTACCTAGTAACTTGGCCAAGAAATTATTACTCCAACTATAGTAAACAAAATTTCCAACAAAAATGTAAGTAATGTCAAATTTCCAATACAGAGAATACTATATCCATCTAATAAAGTGTATAGTGATATACTAAGATGGACAATGCAAATGTAAGTGAGGCATTCCCAAAATTTAACTAGTAATCATAATCCAAGGATAAAGATGAGGCTAATGAATTAAATATCGTTTTTCAAATATAGGGCCAAAACATGCCAATCATATTGAAGAAAATGATTTTTGTGATTATGAGAAAAAAGGCAATTCTGATGGACCTTCATTTAATCTAGCTCATGTAAGTTACGATTATGTATTCAGTTAACAAAATTATCTGATGACAAAGCAATTGGTCTGGACAATAGGCTAACCAGAGGGTGTTTTGAGTCAATCCCAAAATGCACCAGTTGTGGGAATTTCATCTCCCTATGTCATGTGATCATAAAAATATCCTATTCTTAACATATACAACCCTGTACTTCAACTTTATTTTAGCCCACAAAGCGTCAGCACTTAGGGAATTTTATTGGCATGATTAGAAATGTCTGTGGTTCTTAAACTTTTGCAACACTTTTATCCCTAATACTGACATTTGTTAGCACAGTAACGGTAATAGGGCACTTGCTATGCATCATGGGAATTGATTCAAAACACCCTCTGAGGCTATACCATATAATATAACCTTTGGAATCGTCCTATCATCATCACATTGTCATCATTAACATTCTTTCACATCATGTAATTTTCCAAAAGTGTTGTAAAGGCTAAATTGAGGCCTGGGGATGCTAAAGATTCCAGCATTACGGTCAATTTTGATTCTAGTTAATCATATTAAAAAGGGCAGTCTTTGATCATTATACAATTTACTTTAAATATAATCTATAATAATATCACGCAACCAATCAATCAGTGTCCTCATCTCATTCGCCCTTTCAGCTCTAATTACACATTACAAAAATATCAACTGTAATTGCACTTGGTATTCTTGTTTTAAAAAGGCTTTGACACAGTAACCATGAAATTTTCTTGAAGGAGCATCTGTGATCCATAGCCTCGGCCCCGTCAAAAAAGCTGAGATTTTTATTTTATCTTAAAACTGTTGCCTGAGTTTAGAATGTGCGCCTAATTTTATGTGCAAATTGAATCTACTGTGGAAGAAATTTGCAATTTGCATAATTTTTCCCATTGTAAACAGACAGAAAATTTCAACACAGTGGCATGGGGTCATTGTGATTTTGCTTTATAACATAAAAACCCACCGTCAGAATTAAACTGGAAATTTAAGAAATTCCTTTCGTCGAGGATATCGTATGAAGCCATAACAAAAAGTCAAAGATGCTTGATCACAAAATACACTTTTAAATAAACTTAATTTATCTGGAATTGGCATTTGTGGTTTTACCGACATACTCTTTCAGACTCAAATGACATAACTGTTGGGTGCTTGCAAAGGTTCATATCGATGGCCCATTTTCCTTCCTGATTTCTGTAAATGATTTGCCCAATTATGTGACACACTGTCAGTTAATTGATGCAGATATACTCCATTATGGGAGTTTCCCTAACCGACCCATCTGACACCCTTTTTTTCCTGACAACACATTAGATGCGGAAACCCTTCACAGATAAATCACTTGCTTATGCCTTTTCAGGTTTCAGAATTCATAATGTGTCCGAAACCTTGTCAGATGGGTCAGTTACGGAAACTCCCATAATTATGCTCTAACACACGATGATATCTAAATTGTAATTAATAAGGATCCAAAGGGAATAATTTAGCTTAACACTAACAATCGAATTTTATGTTGATAGATCTAGACAATGATTTACAATCTGTCAAGATTTTTGTTATCATTACAATAAACCATCAAACTCCCCTGATGAACCCCCTTGTCTGTTACCCCACATAAGACCCCTTTCTCAATGTATGCACAACCAATGAATTTGATTCAATCAGGCACTAAAAGCTATACAACATTTAACCAAAGGTATATACAAAACCTGCAAGAGATATGGGGGGGTGTACACACCACCAACGGTATCTTGCCCATGCCTAGAGACATTTTGGTGTTTTTTTTTCACAAGGATACACCAGTAGTCAAGGAATCCTTAATAACAGCTCCGATGATTAAAAATCCATCTTCTTTGAAGGTGATATTTGGGGTAAAAAAGACCATGGATTACAAATGCTCTTTGAAAAGGCAACACTCCTTGAAACTGGTTTTTAATCACATGGGATTTGTCAAATTGTTCTTCTCTTTGTACTTTAATTTAATTAACAGATCTAGAAAAGATATATAAATTTTAATGGGAAAGTAGATTGTAATTGTGCTTTCAGCTGGAAATGCATCATACTTTTTAAGTTATCTTCTTAAAAGTTGTTTCTAACTTGAACAATTATGCCTCCCCTTTCCCTGGATGTTAGTTTTTTGAGAGGCAAAAATCGAGGGTTGACAATCAGAAGGACTAACTCAACACAATAGAAAATATTACACTTACTGTGCTCAAGTGATCGAGATCTCGCATCAATAATGTGGCAGGGATTAAAAATGCTGCCTTTGTGTCTTAGGTGTTAAAGAATTTCTTTAATTCTGCTGTAAGTGTAATACTGCTTTTGAGGATGTGATGTTTAATATTTTCGACTAAGCAAATCTATCATTACTCACAATGAAAACATCTCTAAAGCTCATATATGGTACTGTAAGCAACATTATAAACAAGAACAATTTTGATAATGACAGCAAATCAAGAATTTCTTTAATATTTCTTTTAGGTTGAGTTACGTCCTCTGATTGTCAACCCTCGAAATGATCATTATTAAAGTGGGAATGGACGGTTTCTTGCTTATCAACCAACACTGTAAATTCTTCTCAAGATAAATTGTTACCTCTGCATGGCAGCTCTTGTGGTCATCATCATCAAGGAATTTTGGTATTCCACCTAAACATTCAGTGTGTAACCTGCATCATCAGCTGGTGTCCTTAGCTCCTGTAATACTTCCACTTGCAGTGTATACCACGCATCTTCTTCGGGACATAGAGCACTGCCCTGTAAAAGTAGATGTATCCACTTCCCATTCAACACCTTAACAGTCCCCTGTGCTTCCTTTTAGCTATCACCAGATCAGCCTGAGCGGAGTCAGCCCTCACCCCTGGAAAGTGTTTTTTGTGCTTTGAGCAGCCCAGTGTCATTTCCCCCCATAAATCGTAACTTTAAGTTGCCATCGTTAACAGCTGCATCATCTGCCCCATCTCCCCAGTGCCTACTGTGATGTCAACGTCGACACAAAGATGTGCGTGTCGTCTTTCTATTTACGTATCGCTTCCAGCCAGTGATCCTTAACATCAACATCTGTGATTTCGGTGAAACAAATCAGATGAAAAATAGTTTTGGCACAACTACACCATGTGATTCCAAGCAATTTTGAGTGGTACCTACATCGGTGCAGTGGGCTCTAACTACACCCCTCTGGACCTGCTCTTCTGCTATGATCCATGGTTGTGAGAGTACAGTTCACACCTTACAGTTCTTTACCCCACTGTGTAAAGGTCCGCTCCCTGGGGGGGGGTTCTCAACTTTTTTTGGGGTAGGTATGTGCCTCCCCTCCCGGATTTCAAAAATTGAGGCCCGAGGCTGATGTGAGGCCCAAAAAATGTGGTCTCCGGAACTAGGTTTTCAACAAATTTCAAAAAATGAAGCTGTGATTTCCCATTTCCCCCTCAATTTCAGCTACTTTTTGAGGTTTTTTAAGAAAATTTGTAGAATATGGCTTTGGACATGAAATAGGTTCTCCTTGAACTGAAATGGTCATATTTCCACTGTGAGTTCAGTGCAGTGCTGCTGCAGTACCGATACATCAATCATTTTTTAAGGCAACTTGATGCAAACCACTGGCAATCAATGCAAGTTAATTTTTTTAATTTTTTTAATTTTTTTATTATTATTATATTCATGTGTGTATACTTACGAATGATCCACATGCAGTTTTTTGGCATCACAAAGCCATCAGACCCCCTACTGTCCACATTAAAAATTTTTGATGTGCCCCCGCCAGTAGCGGTCCCATGCTAGCTCGGTAACGCCCAACCATATGACGTCACTCTTGGCTTCCAGAATCCTTGCTCATTTTTGTACCTTCCCCAAGGCTCCACTTGCGGGGAATGGCCTGGATGAGGGTTACTAGTTTGATCCTTCATAAGTTACATGCATGTATAAAATAGAACAATCTCCCAACTTTGGTGAGTATATTCTCTTTTATCCATTATATATATACGAATGATTCCAAACATAGGGCAGATGCACACTGGGGTCACTAGGGGAGGAAGTGGAGCCACGGTGGTAGTCTCAGTAGTAGAGGGGTTTATCGCCATGTGATGTTTTAATGGAAGCTGAACTCATTTTTGCCCATAGTTCAAGCCATATATTAAATACATGATAATATTATAAACAACATCAGGTACAAAATAATAATACCGGCACTCCTCACCTTATGAGCTATTTAATGATGCATGGGTCCTTCCTCTTTTCGACTGCTTTGGGACAGGATGGTTTTGGGCCACGATTTTGGTTACTTGTAAGGACGTCCTTCATATATATATTCTGAAACGTGTAGGCGTCCTCCATCCTGCTGCTTCTAAGATCAGAAAGTTCACCTAAGTGAAAAGCCCAAGATGTTGCCTGATTTTATTCATGAGCATGGGGTTAAAGGCGATGTTACTTTCCAGTGACGAGGCTTTCACTGTTAAAAGCCTCAGAGATGAGGGAAGTGACCCGCGTGATAATGTTTGCTTGTTGCAGGTTTGTAAGGTTTTGTTGTAGTTATAAAGAGGTGGTCAGAAATTGAAGAATCCATGGATTTCCTCAAAAAGGCAGGCGGTGTAATAATGTCGGGAGCTCTAACTGGACACCAGCGTTATCCTCAGGATACCAGTACCACTGGGTAGTTCTGGAAGTGATATTGGTTGAGGTACATAACTGAGTGGTCTGTGTTTGGCCATGAAACCAGCACGAGGAAGTGAGTAGTAACATTGTGAGAGTCCGAGAATCTTATATACTTTCTTGTAGGTAGATAAACCATGAAATTTGAACACCTTCTGGTAGAAGCGGCCATAAGGAGGAATGCTATCTTGTTGTAAAGTCAAGGAGAGGGGCTTTGTCCAAAGAGTTCAAACGGCTCGGCAGCTACGTATTGGAGGACTAATTGAAGATCCCAAGAAGGAGTTAGTTTCCGAATAGTTGGATGTTTATTTAACATTCCTTAATGAGATCCGAGAGACCGTTATCTTCTCTAATCATACGGGCAATCATGGATAGTAGAATGGGCAGAAAACCCCCAGGTAGTTCCATAGTCGAAGGCTGGAGATTTTCTTGAAAAGAGACCGTCAGGAAGTAGCCACGTTTCCTAACAGAGGGCAGTTGCGGATCAATTTTGTTTCTTGGCACCAGAAAGTGAATCGTCGAAGTTACGATTGTAGATAATGGAGGTAGGACTTCCTTGTGCTCCCGCCGCCAGGGAGGCAGATTCTTCTGAAAAAGCCATTGCGTTTGAAGGCGAGCTTGAGAGAGGCCACAGTCAAGTGTAGAGACTTTAGTCTTTGGAGCGACCCTCTTTTGTTTTCTTCAGTTCCCACCAATAGATTTTTCCTTAAAGGAATCAGTCTTGGATGGTTTTCCAGCATGCTGACCAGCCTCAAAAAACAAACCTGACGTGGCAAAATGGGCTACACGCAGATCTTGCAATGACCTTGGATTGCTGAAACTTTGTTAGTACTTTGCCAGAATTGTTATCGGTGGTGGAAAGGCGAATGCAATCAGGTTCTCCCAACTTATTGTAAAAGCAGTCTCTCAACCAGGCTTTCTCGTCCGTTTCCCAGCCACGTGGAGGTTGTGGGAGTTGGTGATTTTTGTTGTTAGAAACAGACTACCAGTGGGCCTGTCAAGTTTTGAACAATCATCTGGCATATACGGTGTTGAGATGCCCCGGTTGGATCCGAGTAACGCTAGCATCTGGCTGATTTCCCTTGGAAGGAAAGGCTGTCTGCGATACAGTTTATAACTCCTGGGAGATGTTCCGCCTTGAGTGTTAATGGAATGATACGGCCACCCAAGAGAGGAGGGGATGGTTGTAGTGCACATGAGGATCCTCTTGACCCTCCTTGGTGATTTTTGTAGGCAACAACAGTGGAATTGTCTGACTGAGTTGTCACTGACTTCCCACGAATCATTTGTTTGAACCGCTTTAGAGCGTGGAAGACTGCTAGCAACTCTAGTAAATTTATGTGGAGCTTCCTTATCATCTTGGACCATCCTCCCTTTATTCTGTGGGATTCTCATGCATGCTCCCCTCTGTCTTCGAAGCATCTGTTGTAATAAATAACTTGATGATGGTGTACCCCTGGAACTTCTCCTACCATAAGATTCATTTGTGTTGCCTAACCATCGTAGGTGCTTCGCAATCTTTGGGCTTTAACGGTACTTGCCGGTTTATAGATCGTGGCGGTAGTCTCTGTAGTAACTCCGGAGGGTTAGATGGAGAGTCTCATCCTCAATATGCAGAAGGGTAGGAGGTCTACCAAGCTCAGCACCCTAAGCAGTGAGCCATAGATGAGCCCGAGATAATTTCCTCTTCAGCATGGCAAGGATTACAGACCCTCAATTTTGAAATTCTCTCTTCTGTCGGAAAGCTTGGCTGTCTTCAAGTCCAAAGTTGCTCCTAGGAAATTCGGTTTCGGCGTGGAATAGACTGATTTCTTTAGTTTTATCACAAAGGCCCATGCTCTTTCACCGTATTCAATAACCATGTTAACTGCTTTAACGACTGATTTGCTTGGGGATATCAATCAACAAATCGGCGAGATGACGATATTTGGATGGCCCTCCTCTCAGATGTTCTGCCACTGTCTTTACTTGTCTTGAAAAGGTAAGTGGAGAGGAAGTTGGAAAGTCCGAATGGCAGAAATTGGAATTGGTAAGACGGTTGCGAATCTGAAGCGAAGCCATTTGATGAGGAGGAAAAAAATGGAACATGGAGGTAGGCGTCTTTTAAATCCAATCCGCGCCGAACCAGCCCCTTCTTCAAATCTTTGTGCCGGCTGAAAGGGTTTCCATTATGAAATGTCTGGCTCGATATAAATCGTTTAGAGGTCTGTAGATTTATGATAGGTCGAGGTCTCCCGTGTTCTTCGGAGACAGGGAAGAAATCGATAGAAGCCTTCCATAGTCTTCTTTATTGGAAAATTGCATTCTTCGTAGCAATTCTTTCACTTCTTCTTTTAAATAATAGACTTTTTAAAGTCTTTTGGCATAGGGCGTATTGGCAGAATCTGCTTTCATCGGAGGAAGAGCGGGTAATACTCCAAATGGTAACCTTCTGAAATAGTCTGTAGAATCCATTAATCCGAGGTTATCGATCGCTACGCCGGGAGGAAAACTTCAGACGCCCCCCCACTGGCGTCATAGGTAGGTCGGAGTCAATTGTAAATTTTCCCCCCCTCCCTACTCGCGGCCCGTCCGGCGCATCTACGTCTGGAGTAGGATGAATAACTTCTGTACTGTCTAGAGCCACTATATCTGGACTTGCTATCTTTAATCATATTCCGACTTCCAAAGACAGGAACCTCTATTAACTCTATTAGCAGGACCATAGCTGGAGGCGGAGGACCTTCTGCGGTAGCCATAATCATAAGGTCTATATCTATAAGGTCTATATTTGGAAGAGCCTCTGTGCTAGTTACTATTAGACCTCTTGGCAGCTTGATCTGCAGCCTTTACACATTCTTCTTCTTGAGAAGCTAAACTAGACCACTGTCCTCCAAAGAGATCCTTTCCTCTGGGAGCGTTAAGGAGAACTTCTTTGGCTGTAAAATTCAAAGCGTCAACAGCATTCTTTCTTCTTAGAGCCACTAACTGGTAAGCAATCTTCCTGAAAAGCTCTGCAGAAACGTGATGAAGATCTCTCATAGTATAAAGGCATCTCTCAATAGCTTCATTAGACAGCTCTACATTAGGCTCCAATAACCCGTTCATAAGGTGGCTAAGAGACAACAAGGCTACATTCGAAGTTCTCATACCATCACGAGCGATCTGTTCCAAATGGCAGAGATCAGCGTCTTTGCCCTCATTCCAGGAGTCAACTCTATGGACAGGTTCTTTATGTTTCTTAGAAGAACTGCCTTCAACACCAACTGGAGGGCATGGTCTTGGCTTGCATAAGGTCTTCTCATCAGATTTCATTTTATCCCAGCATGGTCTAGGAACCAAAGGAACAGAGAAGAATTCTTTATCTTCCTCACTTGTAGGGAAAGACTCAGGAATCCATCTGAGAAGGGGAGTCTTCTTCTGATAATCAGTCCAAATAGACTTCTGAACCTTATCAATAGTCTGTCTTAAGTCTGTCGTAACAGGAATGATATGCTTCACTACCTGTTTTCTATAATGCTTTGCGGCCAAACCAAGGTCCGAAGTTGTAGAATCTTGAGGGGTAGCAGAATCACATTTCAAGCCACGATGAACCAAACAGCTGCCAAAAATGGTGCAGCAACATCTGGAGATCGGTAACGTAGATCTTCAAAGTCTTCCGTCATAAAGGATTCAACATCGGAATAAGGAGCTCCAAAAATTTGGGAAATTTCTCTTAATTTCGTATCCTCAATCAGATCAGAATCTTTGCTCAAACTATCACTAGTGCGCTCTTGACTTGAAGTACCTTGACTAGATTGTGCAATGCATGGAGTAGCATCAGCCGATAATGGTTGAGTAGTTTCGGTGGCTTGAACTCGAGGAGCAATACTGGTAGGAGCAGGCATCAGGGTAGGCTCATTTCCGTGATGAATCACTTTTGTCGATTCACGAGAGGATAATCCTCTATCCAAGTTATCAGATCTAGCACCTTCGGGATTCAGTACTTCATGTTGCACGGCGGACTTCTCTTTATCATCAGAAACAGATTTCTTAACTCCAGACTTGGAGCAAACAACATCATCATTAGGCTTTGATATAGAGTTATCAGAGACATCAATCAACTTAGATCTTTTCTTGGAAGATCCACTATAAGCGGCAATTTCACTTTCACCAGAGGAACGTGTCGGTCTAGAATAAGTTCGCCGAGGAGAAGCCACTGTCTTTTTCTCAGCATAATCAGTCTTGGATTTAACGGACATATGAGATGACTTTTCACTATGTCTTG